>JASANN010000472.1:154946-209550 GCA_031762395.1 Calameuta pygmaea
TCTCTCTCTCTCTCTCTCTCTCTCTCTCTCTCTCTCTCTCTCTCTCTCTCTCTCTCTCTCTCTCTCTCTCTTTCTCACACGCACTAGTCCATTAACTCCTCTTTTAATAAAATCCACGTTGGCTGCCTCCCCACTCGAAGATGTCAGTGACTTTGCTTCCGAGCCTCCTTGCGTTGACATTCGCCATTCGAGTGTCCTTCTTTAAGTAGATTCAATCGAATCGAATTTCCATGAACAAATTTTATCAAGATCATTCTCCAGCAGCCTTGCGGCACTGTCGCTGCGCTCCCAATGTCGATACCATCGGAATCGACACCGCAATGGTAATCGGCCCCACCCTCCCACTCTCCCACCTTCCAGTTAATCGAACTCTATTCAATTTTCTATCGAGGAAAAAGCACCACCTACCCTCTTTCTCCCGTCAACGCGTCCTCGCAACTATCAAAGGAAAGACAAACTATTAAGTGAGTCTCCTCGATATCAAAGGCATCGGGGCGCTGCTGTGCTCTGCGGGCGACAGGGGGGGTGGGTGGGGAGGGAAGGCGAAGTGAGCAGGACTCGGCTGCTCTGTCGTGCGAGCGCCCCCTCGCCCTTAAGAGTCTATAAACGCTCGCATAAGCACAGTAAACACAGACGCCCGCACACGCATTATTTTAAGAGACGCGCGGGGTTAATTGATTGGTGAGATTGGATTTGCGCTCCTATGATCTTGCACGTGTCAAAGGGACGCCATGGAGGTGAGGAACATGGTGGGAAGGAGGAAGGATAGGAAGGAATTGGCAGAGGCAACTCGAAAGACACTGATATTTCCCGCTGACTAACCCGCATGAGGGTTTTAAGGAGCTACACGTTTTAATGCTCGAGCGAGCAATTAACCCGAGGATTCAGGAACGAAAGTAAGTCAGAAGAAAGCGCAAGAAAAAGACGAAAAATATGGTGGATGCGATAAAAATATATTGAAATACAGGACATTGTATTATTACAGAATAACGATGCGCGTTCAGTCATCGCTGTGCATCGCTGTGCATCGCGGTGCATCGCGATGCATCGCGGTGAATCCTTCGAAGAGAAATTCATCCCTCAGCGCTCCGATCCTCAGGCGTTTCGTGAGGAACATTTAGGAGTGGGATGATGACTGGATAACGGACTCCCGAGGCGAATAATTTTCATCCCCCAGCGTGCCGTTCAGCGAGAGAAAGTACCACCACTGGACCGCGGCCAGGTCCGCCCACTTGTCCATTCGAATTCGGGATTATTTGGGACATCCCCGTAGGCGCATTTGCATTCGGCCCTCTTAGAAAGAAAGGCAAAGAGGCCGGAGGAAAGGTTTGCTCCCCCCTACCCTACCCTCTGCCCCCTGCCCCCTCAGCTACCGGTTACTTTAGAATTTTACGAGTTTTCGTAATTCACAAGGACCTCGCCTTCGTGACTTCTCTAGCGTCATCATCCCAACCTTAGTTGGAAAAATATGCGGAATCGACCGAGCCTTTCTGGTCTGGCTAATGGATGCTCATTATGGCTCTGCAACCAGTTCTTGATGAATCGCACAGCCGAGGAGCAAGCGGCGCACCCGACGAGGGACGCACGCATTCCTCTTCTCCTTTGCCCTCCCGATCGACGCTTTAGAAGTCTTGCACGGTTTCCACTATGGGTCCAGCATCGTCGTCGCCGACTGAGCTTTTCGCTGCAACGAAGAGGCGATGTCCTCCTCTCTCTCCTCCCTAGCCCCCCTCATCACCCCCTCCACCGATGTCAAGATCCGGATCGTTCTAGACGGCGCTGTGATCCAATTACAAAATTTACATATCGTGAAAGAAGTATGTGTGATGGGATGACGTCGCGAGGAGAAAGAAGATAGGAAAACGAAGAACGACAGAGACGTGTTTCCACCATTTTTTACAGGTAGCGAAGCACAAACTTCTTTTTAGAAATGAAGAACATTAAAATCGACAATAAGGTACTGAAGTAAATTACATTAGTAAATTAGGCTCTCAATTATGATGTCCTTTTTTTCTCGATTTTCATTTAAACCGGAAATCCCTGTGGGAATTCGCATTATTCGGTCTTTCTCTTGTTCGTCCTATTTGGCAATTAAAATGCTTCGGCCGACACAGAAATATTATATTGTTGGCCGTGTCATGGACCGGGAAATAAGGACGCGCACTTACGAGCTCATGCGTCGCTCTGCGTATTAGCTGCCGTTAGCTGCCGTTAGCGTGTGATCTATTAATAGCCGCGCGAGCACTTTGTTCGCTGGCTTAATTATCTGAAAGGAACGTTAACGAAGAGCCCCGCTGCTTTAGGTTTATCGATCGGCCAAGGAGGTTCAGGCGGGTGCGAAGTAAAAGAGCCAAGTAAAAATAGGCCTAGAGACAGACCGGGAAAATGGTCAGTCTCGCTTTGGCTCAAAGAACGAATTCGTCAAGATATCATTAAGATTATCCAGCTGCCGCCGCACAGTCAACCTAGGAGGAGACTCGCTGTGCATTAATGTCCAGGGGATTCCGAAGCAAGTGCGAACTTCCAAATTCGTAGTTAAATGCGGCCAAGAAGAAGCAGCAGGCGCAGGATCGCAGGTTGCGTCACGCGCAGTGCCTGTCAGTAGCCTTTCTGCAGTAAACTTGCGAGGCGAGAGAATTTATGCGCTATAAATCGAAACGGTTCGCCTTCCGGGCTTTCGGCTTCCAGACTTCTGAATCCGTGAATCTGACTGTCTCACAGGAGTCTCTTTGCCTTCGGCTTTGGAAGAACTTTGCGCAGAGATAAAAAAAATCTTTTAATCTATGGAGAAAGAAGGATGAATTATACAGCGAGAGACGTATCTGCTCGCAGCAAGAAGGGAAGCTGGAGAGAATTCTAGAGAGTCCAGAGAAGTTAAAAAAAAGGAAGACAGCCTATACAGAGTCAGTCGGTAGAAACGCAGCACCAGCAGAAGTTGGCCGCGAGTGGCCGACACGGCAGTTTGGCCTCTTCGAAAAGTGGCCGTCATCGATTCGCGTAAGGGCACAATCGCAGTTCGCATAGCAATAAGTTAGGTTTTTCAAATATTTCAATAGTTAGCTTACTCAAATAATTAATTAATATTCTAATGACAAAATGTAATATAAGTTAAGATTTATTTTCACGAGAGATTGCCATTAAAACTTAATAGCTTAAACTAACCTAAGGATCTGAGCTAAGATGGCGCCTCTGACCTAATAGGTAGTTTGTGTGCGAATAACTATTGCAGCCATACGTTTTGCACAAGAATATTATAGATACATATAGTTTCAAGTTAGGGAACCGAGCACATTGGCAGACTAAAGTAGAGGAGAGTAATGTGACGAACAGTGGATCGGAGTATAGAAGAGACTAGAGGAGAGTAGACTGAGAATGGAGGAGAATGGAGGAGAGAAGCGATGAAATTGAGAAATGAGAGTGTCGGCGCGGTGCTGCCGACGACGTCACTGCCAGCACATTAGGTTAGGTTAGGTTAGGGCAAAAGGGAGATAACGATAGGAACGAGACAAGAATGGCCATAAAGGAAGAAAGCAGCTTCGCGTTCACATTCGAGAGCCAAGCAACTGAATAATGTCGTAAACCGGAAGGGGTGAGTCGCGCGCGACAAACCCGCTTTCCGAGTATCGGCCCATCGCAGGTAATTAGATTAAGCTTCGGTTTTTGGGCGCACGACTCGTGCTGCTCGCATTCGGAGCAAAGAAAAGAGGAAGAACTGCGAGGAGGAACCTGCTCAAGAATCGAACAAATTCAAGGCTAGAAGTCCAGTTAGAGGAGAGAGAGAGAGAGAGAAGGAGAGTTTTTCCAAGAAGAGTGACTCCCGTAGATGGACAGCCATTAATCCGGCAGCTTGCGCAATAGCCAATTACGTTGCTCCGAATTTTAAAAACGTTACGTGCTGAATGTGGAGTATTTTGCGAGCGCTGACGGTTTGATCTGCGAATCCATCAAACGCCTCAGTCACTAAGCCCGCAATCGATCTTGAAATATCGAAGCCTGTAAGTAATGATATATTATAATGAGATGATGCATTACTTTTGAATCTTTTAAAAGGGGGCAACCACATCCTTCAAAACGAATCCAACCGACCCATCTCAAATTTTCTTATCTTCCCGGCAGCTACATAATCTTTGTGCGGCAAACTTTCTAAAAGATCGACGGTCCCGTTTCTGAGCTGTGCGCAGTGAAAATAATATTAATTGCACAATACTACATAGTATAAATTTGCCGTGTTAATAAGACGTCATCCAGTACTTTGGCTTCCGAACGGTCGAAATTCATTTTATTTTTACGAAGCGTGAGATAAAGGGAAATAGAAGCTTAGAAGCTCCCAATGAAGAAGCACAGCCAGTTGCCGTTTTTCATACGTTTTAAACATTTCGGACTTTGTAGTTTCGAAAGGATCGAAACGTGCGAAGTCGCCGAAGGGAGGAAGTAGAAGGGGGGGGGGGGCAGGCTGCTGCAGGCTGCGCAAGAACCCGACGATGATTTGTCGAGCGAACGTGCGACGCGCATTCGCGCTCCACTCGTGCTGGCTGCGTGCGCTTGGATATGGTCAAATAATTAATGGGAAAGCCGATAGACATAATAAGCACCGTTGGTGTGGTCAACCCTCGAACTGCCCGCTCCATTTCCTTCTGGTGAACGAGATCAAAATGTCAATGTGGAGCATCGAGGTCAGGTCGTCGGCGCTTCGTTTACAAGGGAAGAGCCAGTTGGTACATTTTATCTGTGTGTTTCTAGAACGCATCAAATTAACAGTCGCAAGATCTTACAGTTCCAAGCTCTGATCGTCGACAGAAATTTCGTGAGGAGATGCTCACCACTTCGCTTATTCTTTCTGTAATTGAAGCAGAAGAAAAAGTTGCAGCTGGAAGTTGGCAAGGTCGATGGAGAATGAAGCGCGCACGTTTGCTCGAGAATCAAAATATGGCAGCTCCTTTAACAGCGCGTTAAATTGCTCTGCGGGAAGATTATTCGCCAGGCGCAAGTGGCCACTCGGATTCCTGGCTGCCTCCGTCTGTTATCATTTCCCTTATTACGGAGCCTCTTAATTGCATTCCTCGAGAATTCTATCCGGGCAACGCATTGCGCTTTGTCATTGCGAGACGAGAGCTTTCTCTGGCAAGTATATAGGACTAGCTGAAGGTAAAGGTACGAGAGACAGAAGATTTTGAGTGCGATGGAGCTGCCAGAGGAGATTCCGGACTTGAGTAGGAGGTCGCTAGAGAAGTCGAATAAAAAAAGTGTTCCCGAGCGAGGCTGACACATAGATCAGAGCTAAGTATCCTTCGGGAATCCTTCGGGCGAGATTAATCACCGGGACATAGGCACGTAGGAAATAGCAAAAGCCGCTGCTGCTGGTTCGTCGCTGGTCCTTGGTAGTTGGTAGTTGGTAGTTGGTAGTTGGTAGTTGGTAGTTGGTAGCAGCTATGGCGGATCAGATCGCTGGTACGCGATGGTCTGCTAGAGACGCATAATTCAAGAGCGCAAAGGAACGCGGTAGAAAACAAGGAACTCGAGGTGGCAACATCCGCAGACTTACGGACGCACGAAAACACTAACGCAGAGAGGCATCCGGTTGAGCTTCCGCTTAAAAGCTCCGAAGTATCCGGGAAGAGTGACTAACTAGACGTAGACACGCGTGCGCACTGCGGCTAAAGTAAACCGAGTCCAAAGGACGCTCGTGCATTCCGCGATCCGCAATCCGCAATTCGCAATTCGGAATACGTGCATGCATATTTATGCATCGTCTCACGAGCTCCAACCGATAATAATTCAGCAATCATGCGACGACGACGTCGCTGCGCGCGAAATCTCGCTCGCGGCGCGTTTCACCTCGTAATTCGCACTTGCTGCTGCGACTCCTCGAGGATTCGAGCCGCCATCCCCCCCCCTCCCCCATTCGTCCCGCTGTCTTTCCTATCTATCCGCTCCTTATCCTCAACTTGAACTCCACTACCTACCGATGGACACAACGCTGCAGTTGCATTTCGCGCAAATCGCAAGACGAACGATGAGATGTCGAGAGTGTCGAGAGTGTCGAGAGGCGAAGTGGCAGCAGCCGGCCTGTGTCTCTGAGCGATCAATATCAGAGGACGCGTGTGTCGATTGGCCCGCGTGCGATCCCTGCGTGCCAACCGAGACGCTGGAGATGGATCGCGGGAGGAGTGAACGGTCTCATAACGGTTACGTGCTGAGAAAGTAGCCGATGACCCGATTCTAGGGGCAAAGGTCGCTCGGTACTTCCTAGGACGCACGGCAGGAGTCATTCGCCGGCTGCAGTTCTTTACTCGAGTGCCCTGCGCCCCCCCCCCCCCCCGAATGCTGCTCAACTACCAATTGGACTCGCTCTGGCTGGCTAGGCGAGCAGATGAGAAATTGGCTCTTTTGGCGACAAGTAGCTCCAAGAATTAACCAAGTCACGTATTCATAATTATACGCATTTCGTGGACAACGTGTGAGAAGGGGAGTCGCTACAACCACCAGCACTGACATGCATGGGAACTTCTGGAAGTTCTCCGTAAATCCGGTCTGCGAGGAGGGACTTGGTGCGGCGAACAATAAATTCTGCAAGTACAGGAAAAAATAGTAATTGTTGGACGAACGTGAGAGGAATGTCGGAACGTACGGATAAAGAGCTTTATGCATGTATGAGGGAAGACTTTCCTTTCTTAGGTGCAGCCAATTTGCAGCGCGCCTATTGGACGTCCACGAGTCTATTGAGATATTTATTAAACCGTTGACGCCGGCATTAACCTCGATGACAACTACTACACCTCATAGACTCTTTTTACTGTCCGTAAAGTCATGGAAGTTTATGAAACGCTGGCTGCACCTCGCGCTCCGTGTTCCAGGCCTGGAAGGGTCTTTCGTCTTTCCTACTCTGCCGTTTTCAGTCGGAACGTAACTTACGGGTAGGATGCAGGACGCGAGGGACGAAAGATCTGCAAAAGGGCCATTATGGTATCGCGAACGCCTAAAAGGAAGAAACAGTTCGGCGAATGCATCTGACAGAGAGAGAATTCAGAATCACAGAGATTCGAGTCACGGAATCTCCCACAATGCATCGGGGTCGCTTCACCGGATGTGACGCGAGCGACGCGAGCGACTCAGGCGACTCAGGCGACACAGGCGACACAGGCGAGTGTACCCCCTAGCAGAGAGAAGGTACGCAGAGCGTCACGGTGGGTACAGTCGTCTTCCTGATTTACACACTGCCACCACCACTCGACTGGAGCATGGAGAGTGGCTCCATTGTTTAACCGAATATCCACTCCTCGCCTCCTGCACCCAACCGGGCGTCCACCTCCGCAACCTCCGCAACCTCCGTGGCATCTACGCGTCGCTGAACATCGTTCGACGCTACCGGTACGGAGATGCATACGAAGATATCTGACTCGGCCGTTTCGCTCCATTTGCTTCGTTTGTTTTGTACGTCTGATTCTCTTTCGTCTGAACCTTCGTGCTCCGTTGCTCCTCCGTTTCCCTCTTGCCAATTCTTTTGACTTTTCACTTTATCACAATAATTCGCATAAAATTAGAATATGAGTTACGTGCGAAGAAGCGTTGCGAAGCTGCACTGGAAATAGTTTCGCAGAATTTTTTTTTCCGCTAGCAAATTTACTTCTTGCCGATTCTCGAGTTGCTTCGATAAAACGCAGACTCGTTGCGAAGTCTCTAACACGCATTTCCGTAATCCTCCTGAGCATCCACAAGTTCCGCCGTCCTGCGTTACCTTTCGCGATTCGCATTCGCGTTATCGATAACGCACTCATATCTTAGGAAACACATTATGTGACCAAGCAGCATCGCGGAGACAAAGGGAGCCAGGCCATGCGAGTCAAGTAACAGTACCAGTAGTTAGCACGGCTAATTACGGCACTACGTTCTCCAAGAGCTAAAGATGGCTGCGCCGAGGAAGAGGGTCGCGGCTCTTAGGCGATGGATATACGGCGGGAGGAGGGGGGAGACATGGGACGGAGAACCGACCTAGCGCCGACCCAGCGCCGACCCAGCGACGACCCAGCGCCGACCTAACGCCGACCTAACGCCGACTCTCCGTCACGACGTTTCCTGGCTCTGTCAGGTTAATAAAGATGCCATCTCTAGGTTATTCCTATTGCCGTTCTCTCGGCTTCTCACGACTAAATCGAAACAGCGAAAACATCGCCGACACGAGGACGAATCGACCAACACGAAAACACGAATGCCGGGAATACGATTGAGATGCCGGATGGTGCAGCCCGACGTAGCGGCTTACCAATCTTCCATTCAAAATTTGTATAGATTTTGGCACGCAACTAGTAAACGAAAGCAGAAAGCAGCTTCAGGTTGAACCCATTCAGTGCGTGCGATTCTTTTTAGCACCACGTGAAGACGGGACTTTCTTCCCCTCCCTGACATCTCTTCTTCTGCTTCACACTCGTCTTGCTGCGTTATTGACACATTCTTGCGCTTAGCTCATAATTCGCACTTACAAGACTCAATGCTTGAGAATAGCGATGCGTCAGCCAAGCGTCCAAAAATATCTTCTTAGATTCAAGCGGTTAACCGGCTAACCGGTTAACCGGTCACCCATTTAACCTATACCTACTTGCGAGGTGAAAAGACTCTTCGGCGTCTTCGCTTCAATTTTACGCGAAGCCCTCGAGATCCTCGGAATGCTTTTTTCCGAGAACTCTGTGCGCTGCCCCTTCCACCTCCCAACCTCCTCCTCTCCTCCTCCTCGATCGGGAGAACGCAACGCGAAACTATCCAAACTTTCCACGGCCGGGCGTCGTAAGTGCGTGAACGCGCGCTCGCAGAAAGATTCCTCGACGTCCCGCACCAGAGCAGCCAGGGTCGCTCGCTATCCTCGCTATCCTCGCTATGCTCAGCATTCGCTAATGCGCCGGCCGGAGCTTTGTTTACCAAAGTGCGAGCATGCATTTTTAATGGCAACCGTAGCGATTCACTATGGCCAACGGTCGACAATGAACTATTCTTCATCGCTGTAAGCGTCCCGCCGTCTCCGCAAAATCCATGAGCGTCGAGCGTCGGCATCTCATTCGGCCTAAGAGATTTAAGACCCACTGACTTCCGGGCCGTGACCTACACTCGGTACTTGGGATTCGCATCTCCACATGTCCTGCTTCCCTTGGCCGAGACCTTCAATCACCTCGAAGACCTCAAACATCTCGCGAACATTAACGTGTCAAGTGACATACGTGTGTCGTTTCTTCTGCATATCAATTGACAGTTGCTCGGCTGAAGGATTTCGAGTCGGAGGATCATCAGACGTTTGAGCTAACCGCAGAGGCCTTCCTCGCTTTGCTGCTAAAAGATCTTTGCTCCGAAGAGAAATCGGCGCTTCTTCCTCTAACTGCAATGCTTGAGCAACACGTATTGGGTCAGCGAGCGTTCCGTAGCAGTGCACTACGGTGCACTACCAACAGGAGGCATCTTCCCTAGCCTATGAATAGAAGTCGTTGTGCAGTACGTTGGCTGCAGATGCACAGCTTCTCGACCTGCGGCTTCCTTTAACGCGGCTAGTCCGTCGGATCCCTTAAAGTGGGCTTACGATTAGCTGTCCTTGTTGATTGAAAGCAACGCGCTGCTGCGAACGAACCTTAGAGGAACGCGAGGTTGGCAGAACTTGACGACGAATCGCGTGTCGCTAGATGCCGGATGATGCACCAGTTCCCATTAACGGGCTTCTCAGCTGGGAATTTCGAGTAAAGCACAAGCCTCACACGCTTCGCGTTGGCCGCTTCGGCGGGTGCAGCGCTCCATTATGTAATTGTCGAGGATGTAGGGTAAATGTGCATTTGAGTCAATTGCCGAGTGACCACTCGTAAGTGCGTAAGTGCGTAAGTGCGTAAGTGCGCAAGTGCGCAAGTGTGTAGGAGCTGTGTCGATGGGAGCACGTGTGCTTCGCTCTCGTCGTTGCATAACCTTGACCAGAAGGTTGCGAGACGAAGCGACCAATGAAGCGATGCCTAATAACAGTAACAGCCGTTGCGATTCGCAGCAACATTTGACATGTCCCAGTGACGACACACATGGGACACGCACGAGTTCATCTCGTAGAAGGAAAAGTTTGAAAATTCAGTGCCGTAAGAGGTTACGTAACTCCGCGCATCGTAGAACCCGACGACGCATGAAAATATTTTCTGAATTTTCGACGATCGAAGGACGATCGGAGAACGTCAGTCCGCGTAAGTTACTGCCAGGCTAAGGAAAGAGAAGACGGAACGACGGAGTTTGGCTCCTGAATCGAAGACAATGATTCACGACCTATCTCAATCCTCGTAGAAATGCCCATGCACGCCATCCGCATACGAGATCCAATTTATATCGCGCATCGCGCGGTTGCATCGAGCCTCCACCGGTCAATACGAGCCCTCCTATCCCAACAACTGTTAACCTCCCACGTCACAACGCCCGAACCTCTTTCACCTAGTCCAGCTAGTCCAGCTAGTCCAGCACCTCGGGAACTTTTTGCCTCTCGCGATTGGCCCCTCGTCGATGCTGGCAACACCGCGCCACCCCCGTCCCTGCTTCGCTTTCTTCAGATTCTTTTTCCCGAAACTTAATTACATTATTGAATGACTCCGTGAAAAGTATTTCCGCACTATATCGTCCGTGGATCCAAGTTGCCTGCGGCAACTGCGGCCCTGTCTGACTCCGCGAAACCCGAATATCGAATAGTTAAAACTTTTTCTAAGGAATGGCTGGCATCTTCGAATGATCTAAGTGGTCGGTCGGTCGGTCGGCCAGTCAGCCAGCCAGTAATCTGACCGTATCTGCCGCAGTAAACGGGCATGCTAACCACCCAAGCGAAATACTAATGAAGAGTTTCAAAGCATTAATCAGTTCCTCGCGCTTGGCAAAACCCTAGCTGCCTCCTGAAAAGACGGGATTTCTTGTAGAGACCGAGAAAATAGCTTCCGGCGACGCATTCGAGGAGTCGTTACGATTTCACGATACGTTGAGTAGCTCGCGGTTGCCTTCGCGGAAGCCACCAAGAATTCGGTCAAGGTGTAGCCGCTGGCAAATAACTAGGAAAACTCTGTACGATTGGGGACAACCGAGGATAACTGGAACGAGGGGCTGCGACGTTGTCGACTGTTATTTTTCCCGTTTCTTTCGACCCCACTCCCCCTCCCGGCACTGGCTGCTATACGACGAAATTATTTCGGGGCCGATCGCCAATTCTTGCCAGCTCGTTTGATATTCAGTGCCCATTTGTACGTCCTAGCGAAAACTTCTTTCGCCTCGATTTTCTTCTTTCTCTTCTTTTTCTCTATAATCGCTTTCCTCTACCTTTCGCAGTCCACGAGATGTCTAGCTCAATTTTACGAGTCTCACTCTGTACATCCTGAACTCGGCAACGTGACGATCGCAGAACAATGTCGGAAGGACAACGATGATGACGATGATTAATGAGAACCTAGAGGTAGTTTCCGGAAAGTAGTTGCGCTTGCCCAACGGAACAGCCATTAAAGCCTGATTAACTGCTAATTATCCAGTCCCACTGATCACGACATGGATGCACGAATTCAGTGACGCAAGGCTCTGCGGGCGCATCGTTTCAACGGAGCTATTTACGTGCTAGACTGCGTTGCCATTGCCAAATCCGTTTGTGCAGCTGCGTCCGACGCACTTTATTGGCTGTCATATCTGTCGATGACAGGGACAATCCGCGGTACTGTCCAACGATTAATTATAAACCGGTAACAATGAAGGGTTGCCGTTCTGTATGTGTAGTTCAATCCGTTCGAGCGATAGTATCACACACACTCTCTCTCTCTCTCTCTCTCTCTCGTGGATGAGTCGCGCATACGGAATGAAAAATGGCTTTTAATGAGTGGGGACACGAAGTCGGTACTCGATTGTGAGTCACGCACGTGCCTCACCACGTCAATGGCTACATACCAGACCTACCACAACGACACTCCTACGTAACTACAGCTTTTCCGTTTTGGCTCGGAACATGGGAAAACACGACTCATTCGATGGACCAAGTGAAAAACTGTAACTTACAAAGAGTAGCATCTCGAGTGAGTCCCTGATCACGCTTACCTGGAACGGAAAGGATGTCGGATATGTCAATGGACAGTCAACACTTAGCTGGTGCGTGGTCCGCGTGTCCTGATCCTCCCACTGACCTACGCATCATGCAGTCTAGCCAGAATTCCTTGACTCGGGCAGGTGGAGTATATCTAAACCTACTTGTGCCATTGTATCGCACTAGTTATTGCCAACACGTACGAACGTTCCTGCTAAGAAAATCGGATACTTCTGCACCTCTGGTGCACATTGCGTGCGGTGGGTGCGACAAGACGACCGTTAGGAACCTGAATCGGTCGCCATTGCTGCCAATACAGCGGCAGAACATTCTTTCCCGTTCCGGAAAAAGTGTACTCGGGGCAGGACTAATCCCTTGAGGCACGGAAACGCAGAGTTAAAAAGAGGCCAGGAAAGGGCAGCGTCCAACCGACGCGGGGGTCTTAAATGATCCGCGATGCAAAATTCTCGCTGCGTCCCTGCATTTGACTGGTACACTGCACACCTGCACACCTGCATATGCAAATGAGACCGGCCGGCGTATCGTGTGTAACAGGCATCAACCGACCAGCCACCAATCTCACCCTTAGCACCTGTGCAGCTTGAGCGATCCGACAAATTGCAACGTCATTAGTGCCAATTTGTTTACACGGGAGCCACGATGCGACTGCGCGCCTCCTTGCGCCACTGTGGACGCGCACGTGTCCCGATTGTCAGTATTTATTACGTCCATAATTTGTGGCGAAACGATCGAACTAACGAAAGAACGGAGACTGCGAGACGCGCGTCTGGGATCGCGCGGGCAACTTTGCCTGATTCGAATCTCTTTGGCCAGCGCGTCTGCCGCATTCCTGCTTTGCGCTGTTTTCTGCGAAAACCCGGAACTCCGCTGAGCGATCGAGGAGCAGCAAATGAGATAAATTGAAAGTTAAAAGAAGCGAAAAATATATAAGTATCTGTAACTTGTAGCTGGATGATCGTCGGCGTTTGCGCATTTGCATCGCGTTGCCTTGCGCAGCGTACTAACCAGACATTTTCTAAGAACCACCGTCCGTTACGCGCACGCGCAGACGCACACGCGCTTTGCCAATGTTCAATCCGACCAGCCAAGGACTTCTGCAGCGCTTTTGCGACATGTCCTTGTGCAGATGGAGAGGCTAAACGAGGGAAGAACGAACGGAAGTGAGGGAGGCAGGAAGACTGCCGCAATTTTGTTGTCGCCGAGTCGTAAACTCGTAGTCTTGAAGATGCGAGGTCGAAGACGACTTCCGGCTCTCCGACTTATCCTTGCAGGATTCCTTGACTCGCCACGTCTCCTCTTGTTGTCTTTTCACTTTCTCGGCCGAATGACAGCTGTTTGGCGAGTCGTCCTCGTTCGCCTCGTCTCCGCAGAGCTGCCACCAGCGTCGAGCTGAATTAATTATAAGGAATCCGTGACAGTGCGGGCACGATGGTCTCGCTAATGGTCCGCTGATTTAATTAAACGGAGGGTTCCTTAACCCTCGCTTCGTCCTCGGGAAAGGAACGAATTAGCAAGCGGGCACAAGCGGGCACAAGCGGGATGCGGCTGCGTCCCCGAAGGACACGACCACCCCGACTGCGGATCCGATAGGATTCGATGAGACATTAGGTAGGGAGGAGGATTTGCACGCATCTTGGGCCGCATCAAATAATATAATAAAAGGGAATTGTAGGGCTGAAGGCGAAAAGGGGAAAAGAAAGAAGCTGGCTCGGTTCAATTTAAGCGCTACTTCACTTTTTATCGAAAGGCGTCTCGACGAGGGAGTCGGGAGCTTCTATTCTTATAAATTTCGCGAAGCAGCATGGCTGAAGGCAAAAAAAAGGAATGAAAGGAAGAGGAGGAAGAAGATGAGCTAGGAAGGAGGAAAGAGGAAACGGAGCAGCAGGACTCGGAAACTCTGGCAGTTCGTTCTGCATCCAGGCTATTCCAGACAATTATCATAGCCATGTTTAATCTCTCATGCTTCGACGCCGCCTACGCTGCCAGTTAGCGTCGCCAGTGCTGCCAAAAGACATCCTTCTGATTCTGGCTCCTGAAGTATCCCGCTCCCAATCCGCATCAAGCTTCCCGTTTCTTGCTTCGGTCGCAGGAAATCTTAGTCTCCTAATTCAAAGCTCCGAGTCTTTGGCTCTTGGCAAGGGAATCGCGCGCGCGCGGCTTCGCATTGCGTTATGTACGGTTATGTTATGTTATGTCTGTGTTATGCTTCGGCACCCTTTCTCTCTCTCTGTCTGTGTGTGTGTGTGTGTGTGTGTGTTTGCCCCCGTGCGCGCGCGAGAACATGAGAGCTGGCGTCTGTCAGCTTTATGTGCCACTTTTGTTTTGTCTTCGACGATCACGTAGAGAGGTTCCCCCTCACGAAACTGCAAGTTCCTTTCTCCATGCAGCAGCGACCGAAGGTCTTCGGCTTTCGTTTCGATTCTGGGAAACTGGCGAACTCAGCAGCCGCCAATTAGTGTGTCCACTTTGTTATGTGCAAATCCGAGCCGTCTCTAACGAAGAAGCTGTGCGCACTGCACTCCACCCGAACATCCCAAATCTTCAACCAGCTTCGGTTGACGTGCAACAATTGCAGCGCTTCGCGTACCTGATGATTCGTAATGCCGCACAGAGCCAGAGAAGGAAAACCTGGAAAAGCTAGAGGGGTGCAGGTTACGCGCAGGTTTCGCAGGAAGGCGAAAGAGAAGAGTGTGTCGAAGCACAAAAAAAGCGCGGACGCTGTCATTCTGCTTATGACGCGGGTGAAAGTGAAAGTCCCTTCGCGAGCATCTGGCCCTCATCCCCTCCCCCCTTCCTCCGCCAACAGTGGAAGAATGCAGCATTTGTTAAAAATCAATTTCTCGAAAACTCGAGTCGAGAGGCGGCAATCGATCGGACGGAAACACGTGCCTAAACACAACTCGACTATATTCTGCAGCTTCCTTCGGCACGAACTGCTTCATCTCGTGTGCGTCACGTCCGGACTATGGGCTGCAGGCTCCCGCTCTCTCTCTCTCTCTCTCTCTCTCTCTCTCTCTTTAGGCAGACTTTTTTAGAGTTTCCAAGGATTTCGGAATGTCAAAGTCCATGAAATGTCTCACAATCAGTCTGGATCAGAACGCCAGCGGTAGAAGGGCGATGTTGTTAAAAAGGATGGAAAGGATGCAAAGGACACAGAGTGAGAAGATTAAGGAGGGCAGAGAAAGAGAGTCGCTGAGAAGGATGTCGCCGATAAGAACTCTACGTTAAGGGAATAGAAAGAAATTGACGATGACAGTCTCCGTGGAAGGATAAAAACTTGGCTCATCGGCGTCACGAAACTAACGTGTTGTATGGAGAACAAACAACACAAAGCAACGTGAACAGGGGAAGCAGGAGAAGCAGGAGAAGCAGGAGGAGCAGGAGAAGCAGGAGAAGCAGGAGGAGCAGGAGAAGCAAGAGGAGCAGTAAGAAGACCGAATTCTCGTCTCGTGAGAGGTATTACGAGTAAGGGTGAGAATACTGCCGAGGGAGGATGAAGGCGGCCCAGAGAGGAATCACCTAGGAAAAGAGGGAGAGGAGAGGAGAGAAGAGAAGCAAAGGAGAGAGAAACGTAAAAGCTCGCTAGCTCTGGAACGCCCGCAGCCGTTATGGATGCAAATCCGCGTACGAAACGTATAAAAGATTTGCAAGAACAAATACGCGGCGAGAGTTGAAGGCTGGAGAGGAAGGCGTTCCGAGGCGTCCCGAGGCGTCCCGAGGGATTCAAATGAGGATAAATATTTATAAAAGAGTGCGCCAGGCTAGTGGATTCCAATGCGCTCAGGACGAGAGTAGACGAAGGTAGACGAAGGTAGAGGAAAGTAGAGGAAAGTAGAGGAAAGTAGAGGAAAGCAGAGGAGAGAACGTGTGCCAGGGCCAGGAAGTACTCGATGGTTCAGCGGAAAAGTAGGAGGAAAAGGAAAATCGAAGACTCCGAGTTATAGCTATCGCATCGGCTGCCTCACTTTCATCGGCCGAGGAATAAAATCAAGGGAAGAGAAAAAGAAGGCAGAAACGTTTAAGTATCAAGGCGACCGAACTAATGTCGTAACGCCGTGATGCCGCACTAACGTAATAAGGTAATAAACTAATAACTGACTAACGGCTCTCGACTTTCTTCTTCCGTAGCGGCGTGCAGGTCGCAGATAACGAGGAAACCTTCTTAGACAAGAAGCAAAGTTCCAGGGGGAACGAGCGAAGGACGAAAATTGAACCGCGACATTGCAGCATCATCGATTGGCGACGTCCTCGTAAGCGGCAGGACGTCCCTCGTAAGGGCACGAGTCCTACAAGGACGAAGATGAAGGAAAGAAGAAAAAAGAAGACGCAGGAAGACCCTATCGCCTTAGCCACGCGTGCACCAGTTGAGACGCCATTCTCAGGCTCGGCGTCTCGTTAACTTTCCAACCCCCCTAGCCCTCCTCACCAGAATAGTTTCCTATTAATCTTCGAAGCGACTCTAAGCGTCCCTTCCAGCTCAGTGGTCTCCGCCTCTCCCACCCCCGCCTCTCCCACTGCCTTGCCTGAACCCAATGCTTTGGAATATGATAATAAGAGCGCTGCCACTTGGTGTCGCCAGCTGAAGGCACTCGGGAATAGATGAAGAGCAAGAGAAAGAAGGGGGAAGGGGGAAGGACAATCAAGAGAATTCAAGATAAAAAGTGCAGAGTAAAGTGTGCTGGTTGCACGTAACGCTCGATGATTAAAGACGTAAGAGAGAAGAGACTCGGTGGTGATTTGATCTTCGCCTCTTTCCAATCTTTTAAAGAACCACCGACAATTAGTCCAGTCACGGGATACCGATTGTCATTGGATAGAAAATCATTCGTTGAAAAGTTGACAACTAATTGAGAAGGCCACTGGAAATATTTGCTCGGCCCAGCGACGTTATTATTGCAAAGCCAAAGAGATTTCCGCGAACGAAATCAAATCCACTCGACGAGTCGAATGGAGCCACAATAGTTCCCTAGTGGAGGTTCAATAATGAGCGATAAAAGGAATCCGTGAGGGAATCAGAAGGGGGGGGGGGGGAGGGCAGAGTGGAGGAGCCGGTGCTACAAGGATGGCAAAGAAGGAGAGAACGCGCGGGATTCAGAGGAATAAAGCAGATCTGCAGGGGAAGAAGCAACTGACGAGCATCTAAGTGCGAGTGACGTTAATGGGGCCTAAATAATTTCCTTATCATCTCGTAGCTGTCCCCGCCACGCTCTAGGTACTTTGCGCTTCTACTGCGATTCTCTTCTTACCGTCCTACCCAATGAGACTTCGCGTCCCTTTATTTTTCCCCTCTTCTCAATGTTCCTGCTGCTGCTGCTGCTGCTGCTGCTGCTGTTCCTCCTTTCGAACAGTCTTCTTCTCTAGAGACTCTCGAAAGACTCGAGCTCGTGCCGAATCATGACGTGACTCAAGAGCACTGCATCCAATCAAAGATGCAGAACGAAGGGGAGGCAGGGGAAATAGAAGAGAGGGAGGGGAGCCCAGTCTCTATTGTAGCTGAGCATCATCGTGAAAAGAAGTAAGAAAGAAGAAAGCAGGCAGGTAGGCAGGTAGGCAGGAAGGCAGGAAGGCTTACGTCGTATCGGATGGCGACGCGTTCTAGATTCAACCCAAGTATTGCTCCGATGAATCAGCTTACAGAAGATTACTTGCACTGCGCTCTCGAGGATAAAGAGGCTTTCGAGATTCCAAGGAAGCGCAACATTCGATTGATCGCGCGATGATCTTCGATAGAATCGATTGGAAAATAATGAAGAATTCAAAAAATGGCTCATCGGTAGAGGCTAACAACATTTATACGCAACCATATGGCGATAAGACGATAGGGTGCTGATTCATATTAACATCAATACCGACGGAGCAAAACCTATGCGCATTCACGCGAGCGGGATACAGTTGGCTCTGTATTGTCAGAGAGATTACGATAATTGCTTTGACCTAAAAACCGACGTGCCGTGTAAGAGGATCAAAGTGATCAAGCGGGTGCTCCTCGAGAGAGGGTAGATTAGTACACGTGGGTGTCAATCGGGGGGGGGGGGGTCGTGATTTTCCTCAAAGCCTGCGGACTAGAGAGAGATGCGCGACGCATCGTGAATTTGGACTGTTCGGGTCCCTTTCGTTCTCTCTGTAATTTCGCGGCTAATTACGACTAACCTACGAGATCAATGAGACGTCCTGCCGTCGGCGCTGTCCCAGAGATGCGGCGATGAATTTATTGCTAAAAATTTGTCTTCTTCTTGAAAGCCTTTGGCAAGTTCCTGGCCTTGCTGGACCGACCTTGAAAAACCGTTCATCCGAAGGGTGTAACGATATACAGAGAAATAAGCCGGTAGTGCTTTTCGTTCAATTTTTTCGTCTTTGAAATGATTTCGGAGAATATTGTTTCGAGGACCAATATTTCTTCGACATCTGTGACTATCATAGGATATCAATTGACAACGTTCGAATGACGTATTAAAGATATCTTTGTACTATGAAGATGAGTAACCGTGAAGCAAAAGTCACGGAATAACAAGATCATTTGTCATCGACTATTTGCATACGTCAGTCAGTTATTTCACGCTGGCGCGCAAGGACGAATTTCATGAACCTTTCCTGAATGCCGCTTCAAAAGTAACGGATTTCAAAGTATCTCTCTCTCTCTCTCTCTTTCTTTCCCTTTCTCTCTCTCTCTTTGTTTCTTTTTCCATCTCAGCCTCCTTGTAGAATATTAAGTTCCTGTTCGATCAGCCGCTCCAACTCCCAGGCCTAACCCCCGTCTAGCGATCCTCATTTGTGTGAAAAAGGGAAAAGGGGCGAGCACGCGGCTACGTTCGTACGCGCATCGTAGAATTGAGGGAAAGCAAGAAAAATGGAAGCAGCGGACTGGGCTGCGATAGGCACGGAAAGACGAGCCACCAAATCCAGTAGAACGAGGAGGAGGAGGAGGAGGAGAAGGAGGACAAGAAGGAAAAGGACGAGGAAAAGGAGGGTCACGAGACTCACGAGCGTCACGAGGGCCACTTTTTAAACGAAATCACAGGATCCTCGGGGAATGGACTTTACGGCTAATAAGCTTAACAATTCCCATAGCGGTTGGAATTGCTTGTCCGAGATAGGTGGAACAATGGCACAGTGGTTACTGACATGAACGCCGGAGCTCTCTGTGAGTCTGTGAGGCTGTGAGGCTGTGACGCTCCGGCGCTGTGGTCCGAGCCTGGACAGCATTGAGAGATATAATTAATGTGACACATACTCGCCGAGTGAATAGGGGAGGGAATGAGAGAGACAGAGAGGCAGTTGCACGAATTCCCTCCTCCCTCCCCGACACCAAAGCGTCACTAGCAGCCCAGAGAGACTGGCAAGTATGCAGCTCCCCGCCACCGGAGCTCCACCATCCTCCATTCTCTCGTTCTCTCTTCTTCCTCCTGCCAGCCTCGTTTCGAGTGGCAACGCGCGCTACGTCACGTCCCGGCAACACATTTTTCTCGGTCAATAGAAAACCCAATTATTTATCCCTCTACACAGCTAAGAACCCAAGAACCGTGAACCAGCAGCAAATCTGCACTTTGCCGGTACACAAGCGCGTGGTTTATCTTGTGGCAAGTTTACGGGTTTGCACGCTTCCTTGAATCGTTTATCGCTATAAAACTGCCAGAGCTATTGTATTCTAATCTCTGTTTTCCACCCCTCGCCACTTGCCGCTCGCTTTTCAAGTAATACTAATAAAAGCGCTCTGACCTACGAGTCGTTAATGTTTTCGATGCTAAATGTACCCGTGAATGAGGAGCAATGAAAACTTCTCATGCAGAAGGCGCCACAGTGCACGTTATCAAACGAGCTGGATAGATGGATGGCAGGATGTTTCAGGATGTTGCAGGATCCTGCAGGATGCTGCAGGATGTGGATGAGAACGAGAACCAGACTAGGAAAGCGCCGCTCCAGAAAGAGCTAATAAATCGCGAAGGCGCCGCGGGCCGTGTAACGATGCCTCGCGATAACCTCGCATTAATAACACCGAGCAACAGGATTTAATGCTTTTTATAGCGAACACGTAGATACGTAGTCATCGGTGCGCGGCCACTGACCACCCGTCGACTAGGATCCGCGAGATTTCCGGAATGCGAGAATCCCGGAAGATCGGGAACCGTCGAATGTCGCATCGCATTTTCTAGCTTGAGTTTTATTTTTTTCCTTGGCTCTTTCAATCTTTTTCTTCCTCGCTGCAAGATGTCGCACTTGAGCCTTCGCGAACGAATGAACCCAGAGTGTCCCACCTTCGAATGATTCCCAAGGTAAGTCTCGGAACGACGTAGCCAGTAGGAAAGTGACGCAACGAAGAGAAGCGTCAGGGACAGGAGATCGAATCAAGGAAAGGCGGAAGGAAGACAGAGAGGAAGAAAGGAAAAGGACGATGGCTGTAAAGTAAAAGTCCGAATGAACGAGAGAAAACGATTACCTCGGGGTGTAAATAGAATAGTGGGGGGGGGGGGGGAGGCCGAGTCTAGGTCAAGGGCAACGACCTGATGCACGAGGGGTGTCCTCCCTCCAACCCCCAAGCCATAACCATCCGAAGCCGTTGCCATGGCGCTCTCCCTCCGTTGGCGCTCGGCCTGATTCGACCGATTTTCGCACGCACCCACGCATTTCACGCACTTCAGGCACTTCAGGCACTTCAGGCACTTCAGGCACTGCAGGCACTGCAGGCACACAGAGACAGGCTCTACTGCATCCCTGCGGATGCGCGCGGGACGGCGGATGCACAGCGAAACTACTGAGTACGAGGCTCGGCACTCGGGAATTGGAAACCGTATCGAGTAAGGGAATCTGCAGTGAGTGCAATGGTGCACATAGACAATAGAATCTAGAATCGAGAACCCAGAAGCTACGCTCGGATGTCTGGAACCGTCTGGGTATTCCTGGAATAGCTATTAGGATCGACATATCGATATCTCGACATCATCTACATATCGAAATTATAATCGTTTTGTGATAACAAAAAACCATTCTCGAATTATATAACCTATGATCCGAGGACCAAAGATTTCCCAAGTCGTTATTTCGACTATTCCTCCTTTCTAATGCTTTCTCTCTCTCTCTCTCTCTCTCTGTTAATCTGTTTTTATCTTTCGGTCGGTTTCCATCAAATCAACGGATTCCCCGCCTCTCTTTAATGCCATCGCAGCATAGTGGTTGGATCGTTAATGGAACGATTTGCTAAAGCCACTAATACAAATTGTCGACTGTTGGATAACCATGAGGTGGTGAGGCGGTGGGCCGGTGGGGCGACAGGGCGGTTGGTTAGCTAGCTGAATAGCTGGATGGTTGGATGGTTGGCAGTACCTAGGTAGCTAGGTAGCTGGGTGTCTGGGTGACTGGGTGGCTGGGTGGCTGGGTGGCTGGGTGGCTGGGTGACTGAATGACTGAGTAATGGGTTGGCGCGGGGTTGGAGGGTTGATTCGCTGAATATCTCTGTGCCCGTTGCTAGGATCCAGAAGGTGAACGCGAGAGCCAGGTAGGGCTGCAGTATCAAAGACCCGAAAGCCAGAGAGTGTGGTATGCATGTAGTGCGCACCTGGCGTTCAAGTTTGAAGTGCCAGTGGAATGTTACTAATTTGTTGGATAATTAGTTAACGCGCCTATCGACTGCGAGCGTATCCAGTCGTGCTCGATCGCTCGAATCGCTGCACTGGTCGCACGATCTCACGACCCAGTGATTCTTGCTCTACAAGCCTCTTGAAAATGCAAAAATATTATTTTTTCTCAATTTTCGTCACTGCGGAAGTTTAAAAGTGTCGCGCGACCCTCAAGTCGTCTTAATGGGCTT
The DNA here is from genome assembly GCA_031762395.1 of Calameuta pygmaea. Classification (NCBI taxonomy): domain Eukaryota; kingdom Metazoa; phylum Arthropoda; class Insecta; order Hymenoptera; family Cephidae; genus Calameuta; species Calameuta pygmaea. Next base: position 176,819 of record JASANN010000472.1, read on the forward strand.
CCTTCCCTCCAACTTCCGTGCTCTCGGAGGGATGCTAAGCGAACGCTCCCGCAATACTAGGGCAGACCTTCTGTTCACTTAAAAATTGCGTTCGTTAACTGGTAGACGGAGAGGTCTTAATTAAATATCATTTAACACTGCTAAAGAAATCATAAGAAAATCTCTAATATTTATTTGCATCCACAAAGGACCAGCTACCATTTATATCACCCCTCGGCTTTCTACCCTCATCTTTATCAACATCCTATTTCTGATTGATACTGCCGCTGCGATCCTAGCAACATTTATATTCGAAAGGAACTGCGGCCTCGCAGCACTGTACAATGAAGCAGAGAGAAAGAGAGAGAGAGAGAAGGAGAGACAATGCCACCATAAACATTTTCTGCTCCACAATCTCTACGTTGAAACGGGTTACGATGCGCCGCGATGCGAAGATTCTCAACGGTTTTTGGTATTCGACATTGAGCCCAGTTTCACGGAAGCTCACGTGGTTCGTTAAGCCGCTTGGATGTCGCACTCGGGACACCCGGTACGTAGCGGCACCATCAATCGTGTGATTTTAAAAGTAGAGGAGGGTGGGAGGGAGGGGGTTCGAGGTAGATCGGGGGGAAACGCGTACAAAAGGCGAATTAATTCAGCAAAATTTATCGCGCGGCATTGAGAGCGCCACTGCAGAAACGAGCGAGCGACGAACGAACAAACTGTAGTAAACTGACGAGCCATCGGACCGTCCAATGGCTGGACGGCTGGACGGCTCGACGGATGGACGGATGGACGGCCTTGTCAGTCCGGAGGCTCGATGGGAGGCAAGCGTAACCAGGCTTCGCATTGCGAGGTGAGAAGAGGTGATTTATGATAATTACTTGGTGATGCAAACCGCTTGGAGGGTGCCCACCATTTGCAATCAACCGATCATAACGTAAACGCGAGCGTAAGTCTCCTTGTGTGGCTTAACGATTCCCAGAAATCTGATTGTGCGTCAGCCGGATATTCCAGCTGAGGAAGTGTCCACCGGTTCGATTAATTCGTTGGTCAGTTTGTTTCTTAATCTTCTGTCCGTCTGTCCTTCTGTCCGTCCTACGTCTGTCCTCCCTCGGTTCAGATCTCGTCTATTTCCTATAGAAAGAGATTAATCACCAGGCATACGAACCTCTATTTCTTTGACGAGTCGTGATTCCCTGAACCGAATGTTAATCTGAGCTGCCACGATTCCCAACCACGCATGGCCAAATCATAATTATCATCACTTTCAATTTATTTATTCCTGCGAAGAACTTATAGAGCAGAATTTGCACGAGAATCGATCACAGACGATTGTCGCAGGCAGCGTTTTCAACGAAAGCTAGTTTTCTCGCTTGACAACGGATCGCAGCCAGGATGCTGCTTCCTGATAGTTGCCAGACTTTGGAAACTTTGTTTTGATTTGGTCGACGAAAGAGGGAGGCGCCCTTCCGGATTATCTGGCTTCAGCGCCGATTGTTTGCCGATGTGCCTTAATGTCGGGAGAAGGAATTTGCTTTGAACGAGGGTTGCTCTGCATTCGCCAAGGGAAGGAGCAGCGAGACGAGCGACCATCCGACTATCCCTGATTACGTGCGACGTGTCCTTCGAACAGCGAAGCCATTAGTCTGGCTAACTGGCAGTTTTACAAGTGAATCGATAGGCAATAAGGAACTGCGAAGAACACTGTAGGTAAGCAAATACGATAGAAATACCGTGAAGTCTCCACAGCTGTGTGGAAGCTGCTTGTAGATTCTGGCGACAAGCTGAGCGACGCGACTCAAAGATCAAATACGGGACGTCGCGCGAGTGTTCGGCTATTTTACCTTGAATTTACGGAATTACGGAATTCGTTGAAGCGCCAGTCGCCTCGAACGCGCAGCTCCCTTTCTCGAGTCGAAAGAAACTCTCGAACGGGGACAAAGACGTCGATTCTGCCGACTGAAACTTAGCCAAGGGTAGCAACAACAAGAGGGCATCTTCCTGATTACCCTAGTGGAGGCCTCCTATTCTGCAAGTTCAAGTCTGTTTCTTTGCGACAGTTGCTCGAAGAGCCCTAAAGTCTGCAACATCGTTCAAGTCAGAGCCCAAACTCTTCCGATAATGACAGCAACTTCAGACAATCGGATCAGTAAACGAGCAATGGCAGTGAAAAGTTTGCACTGGATTAAACGTTGCAGTTCGAAATGATAAAGAACGGAAAGCAGAATAAGCCAACATGGATGGCCACGTAATTCTGTTGGTGCAGAAAGTTTAAGAACGAGTCAGCTGAGAAGAACCGAAGTAGCGAGGTGGCGGGTGGGGTACCCTCCCTCCCCCCCCCCCCCCCGCTTCAGGGGGCAGTCGAGCCAGTTACGGAGGCGAGCTGCTCAACTTTTATATCACGATGCTGGATGCACGTGATACAGACTGAACAGTTCACATCGAACTACGAGATTCTATCGAGCGATATCGAAGCGATATTCAAGCGACATTCAAGCGATATTCGAGCGATGTTCAAGCGATACCAGTTACATAATCTACTTGAAGACCAATTATAGTCGAAAATAATGTAGCTCGCTCGACTGCGATAGAAGCCCTGCCCGCAGCAACACAATACTCCGGTTACGCAACTCATCCTGCTTCCGTCCTCTTCTCTTGCTCCTCATTAAAGGACACTCCTAGTGTGTGTGTGTGTGTGTGTGTGTGTGTGTGCAGACGTAACCTAAAGAGAGAGAAGATCGAGACAAGGAAAGATAGAGAGAGAGAGAGAGAGAGAGAGAGAGAGAGAGAGAGATAGTCGAGCAGATAGGGACGGAATTGACGACAACGAGCACAATAACCACCGAGGGACTCGGACTCCAGTTCTCCATCTTCCAAATGATCAAAGCTCCGACACGTGTCAACGTGAGCTCAACACGACGCGCGCCAGTTGTTGCCTGAGACAGTCGCGCAGGAGACCTGCGACAGGACGTATTGCGTCTCCTCGGTCTCCTCGGTCTCCTGAGTCTCCACGGTTCGGGGGACACGCAGCTCCTTTTGCGCTCGTGGATGCTGATGACCGCCAAATTTCGTCATCGCGCGTCGTAAGCATCTTACATAACTCAAGCTAACGGCTCTCTTCCCTTTGGCCTTCGACGCATCGTTTTCTTCTTCTTTCGTCTCCGTCCGCCTCCCCTCCCAAGTATTGCTTCCTCGAGCGAGGAACAAAACATCAGGGTCGAAAGTCGAAACGTGGCGAACCTGCTGCTCTCAATCGCAGCTTCGACCATGATGCTGCGCCTTAAAGTTCTTCATCGCAGCTACAAGGATCTTGGATCAACTTGACTCATCGATTCGAGTGCTTTCCTTCTTCCTACTCTCCAGCTAGACTGGGAAACCAAGTAATACACGTGCTTTCCCCCATCGACGGTCACAATGATTATAATTTATAATAAATAAGACATACGATGAAGGATATGGATGCATTTGGTATAGGTCATATGTATGTGCTTTCGATTATATATTGAAATCAGTCGATGGAAACTTTTCTGTCGAGTCATCAATTAACAAATGTAGCATCGCGTTTTTATTCATTCCACGACGTCGAATGAAAAGCATTTTAATCGCAGACTTAATTGAACTTGCTCGAAACATTGAGGTGTCAATTCACGAGTCTTTTCAACATTCTATACCGAAGATTTGCTCTGACGTAACCACCTCAACGGCGATCTATGCTGAGAAATAGGCTGATTCTTCCGAAATTCAAAAGGCAAGTGGAGAGTATTCTGCGAATGCGGAAGAAAGTGCCGAAGGTCAATCCAATGGGAGGAAAGATAAAAAGTAAGTACAGGAAAGTAGGAAAATGACAGCGGAAGCTCCGGGTCTCCTACTCGATTCGCGCACGTAGAGTGAATAGGATCAGGGGGGAGGGGAAAAGGGGAAAGGAGCGAGACCAGACGTGCCAAGTGTCGCCTTCTTCTCATCGTACATCCTAAATCCTAGACATTCACCTGCGTCTGGTGCGTCTGGTGGGTCTGATGGGTCTGATGAGTCTGATGAGTCTGATGGGTCTGGTCGATCTGAGAGAGGAAACGAAAGCAAAAGAGGAAAGAGAAGGATGCTGAATGGCGGAACGCTGAGCGCTGAGAACCATCATCATTTGCCAGAAGAGTGAATTCGTCCAGACAAGCGAAACCGTACTCTCGGGGCTTCCGCTTCGTCAAGGTTCGATTGACGCTAAGACTGCTCGAGAATTATTATCCGGCGACTAGCCGCGGCCATTCGAATAGTTGGGCGCTCGCTCGACTAGCGAAGACCGCGCGCGAGTTCTATCGCAGCACGAGCAACTGTGTCTCGGCGCGTTCCTCCTCTCAACTGGCTTCCCGGGGTGACTGCACTCCTCCAAGGACTCCTTTCCCTCTCTATAATCCATTTACCTATCTCCCACGTCCTTATAAACCACGTCAACCTGTACTTAAGGTAAACACGCTATCGCTCAAATTACATCCGCTTTTGCCAACTTTTTACATCTACGCGGGTCTAAGACTGTAGTCAGTTCGCTGCTGGGGACCAGAGTCGCTTCAACGTTTCTCAGTGGCGCCTAAGATTGAGATGGACGCGCGCTGCGTCTCATCTGTCGAAGAACATTCAGCCGAGGCGACGCTAAAAAGCGAGTTACGCAAGGATTGCGCAGTTAAGGTGAGTGGCCTGTAGCACTTTGCTACTTTCGATGTGCGCTTATGGTTCCCATAGACGTTCGCGGGACTCATGGGACTCGCGGGACTCACGGCGAGCCAAGTTCGCAGACTATTCCAGGGGCCGGAGCTGCAAGGACCCCGTCCTGTTAATGGATCGCCTCGGGCACCCGGATACCCGGACGAGCCGACCAGCCGAGCAGCCGAGCAGCCTTGAATCCCCATCAAAGGCGAATCGGCGGAAGCTCATCGGCTGCCGGAGGAGAGCAAAGGACGCGCGCAGTTCGAAAAGAGAACGAGGGAAACTTAGTGGGCCACTTTGTTGAAAGGGCACTTTGCTGCTACCGTAGTCTACCCATCCTCTCCTTGCATGTCAGACACACACGTGCCGCACGAAAAAGAACGCTTACGGATTAGAGGCCAACCTACGAGCCATTCGTCTGCAGATGTTTCATGCAGCTATAGGTGCGCAGAATTTCACGTAGTGCACGTAGCGCACGTAGAACACGTAGAACACGAGACATAAAGAGTAGGTAAAATAAGGGAAACAAGGGAAGGAATAAGGAAGGCGTACGTATTTAGCCATCAAGGCATTAAGCCATTAGTATGCACAGGATCACTGAGTGGCATGAGGCCTACACACTCACACAATCAAGTATGTACGAAATGCAGATTTCCTATCCGAAAAGCACATCCACATATTCGGGTCGCATGCAAGTCGATAATCTTGAACGTGCATTTGCGCAGCCGAGAGATGCGTTTTTCCGCTGCGCAGGATTTTTCGGCCATTCTGGATTCGAATTTCACACGATGCTTCTCGTTTTCGTTCGATGTCAATTTGTAATCGAACCTCCGACGGAATCGATGATGATGCTGAGCAGCGCTTTTGCACATAATCCTTCAACCTAGATTACGAATAGGTTCTGAGACAAATTCGTGTCTGGCTTAGGACGCTGCTTAAGGATGAGTGAAATAATCGTCGGTAATTTATTTACCTGAGTCTATCTGACGTGAAAATTCGTGGGAAGAAAATTCCCCAATAACTGCCAAACAGATAGAAACTGAAGTTCAGTCGCGCTGAACTTTCATAAATCAACATAGGCAACTGTCTCGCATAAATCCTCCTTTCCAAAAGCCTTTGTTCCATGATGAAACTCTCGGTAAACTATTTTCCTTTTCGTTCCCTCCGATCTTCTGACAGCTGCTGCTCTGACAATGTCGAAGCACACGAGCATCCCTCAAGAATACCAAACGTCGAAGATCGAAGCTGCGATGGGAAAATCAAAACAAGGAAACGCCTCAACCCTTTAAAAAGAAAAGATTTTCCTAGAGAGTCACGAAATCCGAGAATATTGCACTTTTATTCGAGTCACCCTGCTGATTCGATGACTTCAACCGGACCTGGTACTGGTTACCTAACAATCAATCATCCTTTGAACGTGTTGCTGATTATTACGAAAGAGATAATCCGATTGACGGATCGAGTCTCGGCAGTAGCCAGCAATCCAATAGGCAGGCTGCACCGCAGGTGCGGACGAGCGCATCGTTTTCTACGAGACCAACGGATGGAGCCGCTGCCACCGCCGTCGACGTCGCCGTCGCCGTCGACGCCATCGCCTAAAGGAGGCTCCATTTACGACGTGATAGAGCTTCAAATTGTAGACAAGCCTAAGGCACTGATACGTCTTCACCCAACACGGATGATATTTAAAAGGAGGTAGGACCTCTGGAGGATTTCGAAGAGGAAATTATCATTCGAGGAAAAATCTTCCGGAGGTCATTCGAAGCCTCAGCGATGAGTAATCGAATCGAACGAAAGCCCGCTTAGCGGCGGCATCGATTTAATCAGTAGCGCCAACGGGCGTGTCGGTAGGCACTGCGTGGACATCGTTATTAAGCGCATATAAATTAGCATATAAATTGTCCTATCCCGTAGCACGAGCCGAGTTCCCTGCAGCTCCAGTCCGGCTAGTTCTACATAATCCGAGAGCTACCCTCTGCGCCACCCGATAGCGATACTACAGCACCACTGCGTCGGCCTGCGTCGGCCTGCGTCGGCCTGCGTCGGCCTGCGTCGACCTGCATCGGCCTGCAACACCCTGGGATTCTCCAGCGACACTCCCCTCTACCAAAATACACGCACACCCATTCCCTCGCTTCCTTCCTTTGGACCCCACCTCGAGCGCCACTATAAAGCCTCGATGGAATAGCTTCGCGGGCCGACAATGCCGGCCATTACGAATGCAACGATCCCGCTTACGTTCGCGTCGACGACGTCTCCTAGTCCCCTTTCGATCCAGCGTCTCTCTCTCTGGGATACCGATCCGAGTTCCTACTTGCTGCTCCTACCTTCTGACGTCGCCAAATTTCCCTCACTTTATTATTTTATCACTTATTATTATATTACATCGTTTAAATGTCGTTTTCTTTCGAATTTTATTGTTCAATAGCGGCGCGACGTGAAAAGTTAAATCCTACGCCGCTTGATAGCGGTGAGTGAGTTAGGAGACGGCCAGCACGCAGCCATTGATCCTTTGATTACGTTCAGGATGTTCGCTAGGATAGACAGCCGATAGTCCGAGTCACACGAGGCCAGAATTTTCTTTCAATTTACAGCCAAAGTTACACAGGACAAAACTAGGTGGTACCTTTCTAACATATGTTGGACTTAGCAAACCCTGACGGTTGGGTATTTCTCTTAAAGACAAGTGGGCTGCTGCCTGCGAAAACGTATGAAATTTCTCGATGCGCCGTAGATGGAATTGCTTGAAGTTGAGAGTCGAGAAGATGACGCAGCGTTAAACGCCTAACGGAGTGGACTCTAGAGTGGAGAGTAATTTGTAATATGATGGCCCGAGTGGGAGCGAGCGCGTGTGATCTCATTGTCAGTCTGTTATCTTGGCTGGGGAGCCACGTGACGGAACTCGTTCATACGTATCGCGGTGTCACGCTTATCGGTTGCGTAAACGACTAAAGTAATGGGCTCTCGCGGCAGAAGGGCTTATCGGTCAACGATTGCGATTAGTCCTGAGCTGCGTCTCTCTCTCTCTCTCTCTCTCTTCCCATCCAGTACTACGAACTTCTCTGAAGCATCATCCGTAATGGTTTTCTTCCTACGACATCGAAATACGTGCCGAGATGTAAAATACACATAGTGAACAGGAGGAGTCCGCTACGGCTTGCAACGTAGGAGCCGTTTTCGCAATATTTCGGGAAACGATAGTTTCAGCTTGACGGCATCTGGAGGTCGTCAGTGTTGCGGAGCTCGTAAAGTTCGAAGATTCGCGTCTGCGCACGTGCTGCGATTCCTGTCGCGGCATCCGAGTAGGTACTCGATTCGATCCAATTCGCGGGGTTGAAAGGATACAAAAAATTGGTTAGAAATGAAGACGAAACGAAACCTTCGTGCTTCGCGGTTCGCGTACTTCGCGTAGTTCGCTCAATAACGAGATCCCAAACTATAGCGCGAATCTAGATGGGTAGATGGACAGATAGACAGTTTGATAGGTCAGGCTAGGTCGATATCTAGATAGAGGAATGTTCTAGTCGAATCTGTATCTGCAAGAGCACGAGAGTTGCGGAAGGAGGGTTGGAAGAAAAGGGGAGGAAGAGCGGAAGTTGAGAGTTCCAAGTTAAAGTTCAGGAACGAGAGCGAGTAGGTAAGCGAACGAGAGATCTCGGCTCCGAGAGAGGCTCGGCGTAACTTAGAAGTTACTGGGAGACTCCGATGGGCTCGTGGATAATTATTTATCGCCTTATCAAACTTTTATAATCTCGATGCTCCGCAGACTCATAGGATCGGTGAAGTTTTAACGAGTTTTTAAACGTCATAAATGATCTTGCCGCGCGAGTTATCGACGATTTTAACGCCGACCCCGAGGTCGACAGCAGCGCCTTCCTCGGTACGTAATCGCATCGTGGAATTCATTTTTATCGTCTTAATTCCAGCCTCGTTACGCGGACTGTGGATAAATGCGCTTCGAGTTACGTACCTTAAAGCAATCCGAATCTTAAAAAGAATCTCCCGAATCTCCCGTTGCCGAGTAGAGGATAAAATCAGTTACGCAAACTAAGACTCCGTATTAGAATCAACTAAATTCTAGGCTGCGTCTCTCCTCCTCTTGCCGACGCTCTCCCTTTTGTCTTTCTTTTATTTGCCTCCGAACGATGTTCCCCTGAATCGCGCAACCATCGAGGACGCCGGCTTTTTGTTCCTTCGCTGGGCTCCCTTCGTTCTTGGTTTCCTCGAAAACCGGAATAATTTATCAACGCAAGGAACAATGAGCTGCAGCGGCCTCTGGATATTGGGTTCGCGTTGAGCTACGCGACCAGAGACCTTTTCTTATATTCTTGCTGCTCCGACCTTCCAACCCGCGAGCCCCTTACGAGTCTTTGGACACCCTGTCACTCTTGCGCTTTTTCTCCCCCCTCTCCCTCCCACAAATCGATATTCTAGAACGTCGACCTTTCGAAAATATTCACGCAAAATACTGATTTTCAACATAGGGCGAAACACGTGAAACTACCCAACATTATTTGGAGCAGCCCACGTTCGGGGCAGCAGACAGAAGGAATCATCAGACCTGTCGATCCAAGTGGCGATCGAGCTAGTCTAACTGTAAGGAGGCCACATAGTATGTATACCAAATAGCTCCTTCGCTGGCCAAGATGGAATAAGGTCTCGAGAAGACCAGGAGGTCACGGAAAGAAAAGCTCTTTGCTTATAACCGCCAACACTGCATATCGTCTTGAATAAATTATTCCCTTCCATCTGTCAACGATCATTCGACATCTTCAAAATCTTCAGAGAAACGTTTCTTCGCTTTTCGTCAGAGCCAAAATGCACCGCCGAGACACGTCTTAAAGATACAGAGTTATTCAGGCCAAAAGCAACGCTTGTGATTAGCCTGTTATTTGGGTTTCTGTGACAGTACCACGTTATCTTGAGCTCACGTGTTGACATGCATAGGTATAGGTCAGTACGTACCGGGCAAGTAACGCATTTACGCGAATGACCATACAGTGGACTATAGCGCAATAGCTACCGTTTATCAGGTCGGTCGGTCATAAAGATGGCTTGTATCGCGTTAGGAGTCTCGTAATTAAATTTCAACAGCACATGTCTTAGGTGTTTACCGTCGCGTGCGCGTGTCCCGTTTACACGCACGTCACTCGTAGCCCCGCCGCGTCATCCTTCTCCCTCGCCCTTTCGCTCTCATTCGCCCTCACGAGGAACGCATCTTGGCCGCGTTCTCCATTAATGGCGGAACACTCTGGAATACGTAAAAGACCGTACAAGACCGGTTTCAATTCGTAGCATCTTTCTGCTCTAAGTTAGGGAGATTTCGAAGAAGAGCTAAGGAAAGGAAGAAGAACGCAGGAAGGTGGCAGGTGGGAGGTGGGAGGCGAATCGTGGGCCGTCGGGTGGTGGTTGCCGGTGATAGGCCCGACTAGGCGAGGGACAGAGACAGCCGAGGTACACGCACCGCACAACGGAATCGCCCAGCCACGGAATGGAACCTGCTCGCAGTTTGATTGACAGTGCATTATCGCGCTTCGTATCCTATTCCACTTCTCTGTATAGCATATCTGCTTTCTGCTTTCTGCTTTCTGCTTTCCGCTTTCCGCTTTCCGCTTTCCGCTTTCCGTTATCCAGTGTGCCCGTTGTAACAAAGCAATTAGCTGCTGCCCGCTACAGATACTGTAGATGCATCAGTTAGAATCTCGAGGAGTGAATGGACTGAGAATATCAGTCAGGAATTGAGTTACTCGGTTCGGTCGGGTTCGGCTTTGCAATTCCGAGAACGTCGCTGCTGCTGCAGGACCCGAGACGTCCCAAACGAATGAAAACACTGCCAAAGAGAAAACGCTGCTGCTGATGCACGAGGAACGACGTTTCAGTAAAGATATTGCATTTCCATAGATAAGCAGGTCGTCCCAGCCAGTCCTCTTCAGCTCATCCAACTCCGACTCCCCCGCTTGCCCCCCTCCCGTCTCCGCGTCCACAGCTAAAACGCTACACGAGACGGGAGACCCTCTTTGCTCTGCTCCGCTCTGCTCCGCTCTGCTCCGCTCTGCTCAAAGCATGTTTATCGTCGCTTACATAAGCGTATAAAATTGTCCCGTGCTCCACATGCGCGCGCTGCTCTTCTTTACGACTACGAACTATAAGGCAGTGAGTTTCATTTCGATAATCACAGACGGCGGATGCCGCCGTCCTTGTCTCTCAATCGGTCCTCACCCTTTTCAAGGTTACAAGTGCAGGAGTTTCTTCGCTTCTCCGAATCTCAACGCGTCAGCGGAGAAGCTGCCAGAATTTTGAGGGACATTGGATGCTGCAGCGACGCGACCGACGAGCATTAGAATCGTCGACGGTGCTCGGCAGGAGGGACAGAATGACGTAACGTCACGTCCAGATGTCCGACGAGGACGGCGAGAGCTTCTGTCTCTTTCTAAGAAGATCAGAGTCAAAAGCCAAAGGAGCTGCTGCTGGATCGCGCGAGTGAACGCGTATATGTACTCCTATGCTATGTACTCGCTAGCGTCCTAATGAGAAACATAATATTGGGATGCACGGACGCAACGAGACGCCTCTCGTCCGCTTAGAGTTAAGACTGCGATCAGATTATTCCGAGCTCCAACTGCGCTTGACCTGCGTCCGGCTTGCGGGCGCTTCTTTAATACGAGTACGTACGGACAGGGCGCACTGGCTGCTCGGGGAAACGTGGGAAAGGAGTCACGATTCGCCCGACTCTACAGCAACGGAAGTCTGTAGCAGGGAGCGACCTAGAGGCAGACAAGGAAGAAGAGTTAGGGCGCGTTTCCACTCGAACGGACCTGCTTGGGATCTCGCGAGATTTTTTAAGATTCCCAAGCGGATCGCCATTATTCGTTCCTATTTACGGCCGAGGCCATCGGGGAAGTAGAAATAAAGATAAAATCGAGGCTTCTCTGCCGCTGACTCGCTCGCCGATTCCCTTCGTCCTGTTCCTGGTCCTGTTTTGGTGTCTCTCGGAAACTCCCCTCGCGGCACCCCGAATGTCCTTTTGTTTCCTGACTGCGCTATTTCTTCCGCATCAGAGCGAAATAGGGTTGTCGGAGGGGTCGGAGCCCTGGAGCTACTCGGTTAGTTTCTCTTCCGGCCGACGATTCGAACTTCGAAAAGCCTGTGTATGGAAATCTTACGAGAGAGATTTGGACGGCATCCAGCTAATAGTAAACAGCTTGACATCTATATTTGCGCCCGCTTAAATTGCATATCGGTCCAGTCCAGCATCGGGCTTCCCCACACCCACCGTCACCTCGCAACCTCCCAACCTTTTATCTTCCTGTCGTTCCGTTTCCATTTCTATCTCGCAATCGCAGACTCGAACGCGCGCCGCTTTGCGTCTGCCGATTAAGCGAATTTCATGATTTTCATTGCAAATCAATTTTTCCTACTCGACTTAATCCTGAGATTCTCACGATTTTTGCTATCGCCAATTATCTAGCTGATTGCATATAAAGCGTGCAAACTTACGAGATGAACTTTGATCACACTGGCTCGCTGCTAATTTGCGAAAGAATTGCTTACCTGTAACAGAGAAAAAGAAGGACGAATTAATTAACGTGTAATGCATTGGCAAATATGTAGCGCGATTGGGTCAATCGCGAAATCTATTTGATTAACAAGTGGATCAGCTGTGATCAATGTGATAGTAGTGCGCGATAATGTACATATACATGGTGTTGACATTGGTGCAAGATCACTAAACAAAGGGAAGAGGCAATCGCACAGCCACTGCGGATATCGAATTCCTCGAGGCTCATCCTCATAGCGCTGCCGAGAATCCTCGCTCGGCCGCCTGGAGGATGGGGGGGGGGGGGGCAATTGCCAAGCTACTCGTCCTTCAAGTTTCCTCATTATTCTAAGAAGACTCTGGACCTTCCAGGATACTTCCGCGTGGATGGACGGCCAATGGGTCAACGCAACTACCCAGAAGTCAGACAGAGGGGTGGATGCCCGAGAGACGAAGAAGTCAAGGGATTAAAGCGTCCATTTATCATCCTAAAGGCAGAGTGACCCAAATATCAGGCAACTTGGCTACAAGAGCCACAAGAGCCACAAGAGCCACAAGAGCTACAAGAGGGCTGAGAACCACTGGGTCGCGAACAAATGAATGAGTGTGGGCGAACACGTGACCAGGGAGCCAAACGCGGCTGAGCCCCTTCCACGGCCTCCACGGCCTCCACAGCATCCACAGCATCCACAGCATCCATAGGATCCACAGCATAAATGACTCGAGGCTTCTCTGGCGCACATTATACCGAGGGCACGTTGTATTTTGTAGCTTAGCTACGGTTAGGTTAGGTTAGGAGGAATTAAGTCAGGTTAGGTAACCGAAACGTCCCCAGGGAGATCGTCATTCATTCCTCCCCGGATCCACTTTGTGCTGGAGGGAATTTCTAGAAGCGGCAAAAGAAGAGTAATGTCTGGATGTAGAGGTGTGAAAATTTGGAGATGTGGAGATGTCGAGAAAGAGAGAGAGAGAGTTAGGCGTCGCTATTTCCGTGATCGACAAAGTCGAGGGAGACAAGAAGAAAGAACGGCGCTCGATGATGCAGACGGGCAGCGCGCGCCAAACGCCTCTGTTATGTCATCGTCTTGGACGCGGAGAAGCCGAAAGTTTGCAGCTGAGCATAGAGGACACGATTTTCACAAATGTTATAAGTTGTCAGCACACGGGACCTAACTGAAGCGGGATAGCGAGTCGACTGCCACCGCCGCCGTCGTCGTCGTCACGGACGTCGACGCCGTCGCTGCCGTCGGCCGGCGTCAACTACGGACAAAATTATAACACAAGTTTCCTCCTTGCAGTCCGACACACGGAGTAAGTATTCGGCGCACACCGAGAGGCTTCTGCCAATCCGTGCACGTGAAGCAGAGCAGCGCGGAAGCGACTCGAAATCTTTCAAGTACAGTCGCCACCGGAAAAATAGGACGCGAACCTCGTAAAAGTCCTCGTAGAAAAAGTTGAGCTGTTAACTTTTACGCGTAGACGAGTTGCGCCGCGCGCTGCTGCATCTCGCGTCTCGTGGATCCGAACGGTCTGCGGATCCTTAGCCTTCTCTTGCATTTGCATTTCTTCACTTCACCTCGAGGTGAAGCGCCAGAAACATCCGCCTGTGCGTCGTTGCCATTCGAGATGAAGTCGGTTGCTTCGCCGCTGAAAATCGGCACGAGGCGGCGGGCAGGAAATCTGGAGGATTTGAGAGACTTGCAGAATGATCGTGACTTTCCGAGTTAGCGGAGGACCCTACTCTCGGTGCTCCGTCATCTATAAGGATGCACCGAGAGTAACGAGAGAATCGCGAGAGAAGAAATTGACGAAGCGAGACGAAGCGAATGTAGAGTGACCACGGCGGAATTATAGGAACAGCTATGTCGCTCGCTGAGTGGCTGAGTGGCTGAGTGGCTGAGTGGCTGAGTGGCTCAGAGGGGGACAGAGGGGGACAGAGGAGGTCGGAGAGACAATACACTCCGTCCTCGTATCGATACTCCACTTCGCGGAGATATCCTTTCGCAATATCGGGATTGCACCTAATCGAACGGCCAGTTCGCAGTTCGCAGTTCGCAATTCGCAGTTCGCAGCCACTCGCCAGTCATAACGAGTCGGTGACTCTGGTTCGCTCCCAGCCCCGTCTCTCTGCTCCGGTACGTCGGGACTTGGCTGACTGACTCTGCAGCTCCTACTACTTCCCGTTAAAGGGGGGATGCTAGAACAGCAGGAGGAAACTTGTTAAGGGGGGATTCCAAGGGAAATTCCTACGAGAATATTTCAGCTAAGATTACGAGAATCAAGCGTGATTACAGGAATGTCTATTTTAGTAGCGCCCGACTAGTTTGGATCTTGAGAAGGAGAACGAGAGTCGTAAAGGTGAGGACTGAGAACTCGAGGCGCAGAACGAGAATAAATTAGCATCCAGCGCGACGCGGTAACCAGAGAATGCACTCGGGGTCCAACTTTTACCCACGCGATGGGTTTATGTATATCAACAACGTTTCCACGGTGAAACGGTGAAACTTGAGTTTACATCTGGAAAGGAAAGGAAAATCGTTTGAGCCCATCGAGCCCGTCAAACACTGGATTGATCGAACCCTGCCGAGTCAAAATAATACTATATACTTGGTATCACGTGCGTGTCTCATTCGCCGCATCGAATGAATATCAATTATATGAATGATGGTTATGGCGATTTGACCTATTGAAATCCTCAGCGCGTAGGAATTTACGCGTGAATTTGTTTCAATGGAGATGAAACTCCGACACGGGAACAGCGTACCAAGTGCAGTTTTGATTCACGTCCCTCCTGCTCCGTCAGACTATACGAGCACAATTGGACGCGATTCCTCCTCCTTTTTCCTCTTCTCATTTGTCCGAGTACAGAGCGGAGCCTTGAAAAGTGAAGAAAAGTCTGATTTGAAAAACTAAAGACCCAGCTGGACATTGACAAAAGGCAAACCTGATTGTGCATTAGATCGCGTGCCCGATTTTAATCGTTCCCTGGAGGCTTCTTCCTGGCTTTGAGCTCGTCGAGAGACACTCGAGCGTGACGAGGACAAATTTTCAACTTTTCACGGTTCGTCTGCGCGCCTTCAGGTCGAAAGGGAGAGAATACCCCTCCCCTCCCCTCCCCCCCCCCCCCACCCCTCTCGATCTCTTTCCCAGTCTATCCATTCGTTTGTGTTCTGCCGCGAGAATAACAGATATACATATACTATTCGCTTGATCCCATCGCGGTGGATCAGACCGGACAAATGAAACTATCAAGTGTGCTCGGCGAAGAGCGAATTGATAAATGGCCTGGACTCGATGCGATTAGCACGTAAATAGGTCGAAGGTGGTTTTAAGCTCCCGATCCCCTCTTTGAGATAGCGGAGCTCCGTGACGAGCGAGGTGATGAGGAGGAGGACGAGAAGGAAGACAAGGAGCAGGATAAGGGAAGAAGGGAAGAAGGGAAGAAGGGAAGAAGGGAAGAAGGGAAGAAGGGTGGCACCTGAGGAGTTGGGGTTGATGAGATCGAGGGACTGTCGGATGCAGGGCCGGGAAGGGGGAGGGATATTTGGTGGCAAGCAACGTCAGCGTCGATATCGTCGGAAGTTGAGGCGGGAAAGGAGGGTGAAAAGCTTGAGGAGGTAAGAGAAGGAAGAAAGACTCTCAGGGCGAAGGGACGAACGAATCGAGCCGAGTAGTCGAGTCGGGTCGAGTAGAGTCGAGTAGAGCGTGGGGACTGGAGCTAAGAGATAGGATACGCGAGAGAACATTCCCGATAGTCGATTCTCCCAAAGGATAGTCGCAGCATAGTCGTAGGCAGGAGCCATGATACGCCGCAAGCTTCCGAGAGACTTTTAGACTAGTAAACTCATCTGACCTGGAAGGATCCTGTAACAAGCCCGAAAAAGATGAAGCAGTCTGAAAGTACAACGAGAAATAAATAACGTTATTGTTATTTTGGATCGCAATCGGACCTCGCTCGACTCTGTCGACAGTGCGAAGTGCGAAGACACTGCAAGAGCACTGAGAGAACACCTCGCAAAGAATAGCATTCGCACCTTATCGAAGATCCAACGCAAAAGCAGAGCGGGGATCAAAATCCTCCAAGAGAGAGAGAGAGAGAGAGAGAGGGAGTCATTTCCGGATGCGAGTGAACGAGAGACGAGGAAGGAAGCAGCTCCCACTGGTAACTCCGGAGGGACGGGGAGGTCTGGCTGAGAGACCCGGGGTTGCCGGGGCAGGAACAGCCGCGAGAGAGCGACTGAGAGGGAAGGAGTGCGGGTGAGGAAAGTGCGGGACGGACGAGGAGGCCGCGAGTCTGCCAGGAAAAATCAATAGCTGTGAGCCGGCGAACCCAAACCCCTCCCTCCCTCCCTCTCGGTCTATCTCGCTCCTTCACGTATCCTTCCATCCTCCTCTTCCCGCTATTCCTCCTTCTCCGCTTCCTCCGCTCAACTCGGGGCCGAACTCAAATCCATGCGCCCACGCGGACCACCCTGGCGTAAGCGGCGACCGAACCTAAACCTAAACCTCCACCTCCGCCTCCACCTCCGCCTCCACCTCCGCTGCCTGGCTGCCTGACTGCCTACATACCTCACTACCCATTCCGTCTGGCCCTGCGACTACCATCCCTCTTCGGTTCTCTCGTTTCTCCCCTCCTCCCCATCAACCGTCCGGGTCCCATGCTGTACGGCCTCTGCAGGAATTGCATAGTGCGCGGCTGCTACCCTCGACTATCCTCACGCGAATCCTCCCTCCGTCCCCGCCCCTCTATCTCTTACGCAGCTTTCTTTCTCGCGCGACCTTTCTCCTTCGTGGCCCGCTTTTCTTCCTTTTCTTCCTTTTCTTCCTTTTCCCGCGCTTCCCACGCTTCCCCCATTTCCACCGGTTTTCCAAAGACCGAGATATCCCGCCGTTTCTCAGCGCTACTACTCCGCTTATACCAGCTATTCCGAGCAAGCACCTATCCTGTGTACCTATCCAGCTATCGATGCCATCGTCCTGCATCCTGGATCCTGCATCCTGCGCGCCACGATAAACTTTCGAACGTAGTTCCCTCTGCCACCTGCACTCCTCTCGGCCGCCCCCCTATTCTTTCTTCTTTAAAACTTTCTCACCTCTTTTATCGAATGATTCGAAAGTACCGGAGAATATTTGAAAGCAGCGCAAACTACAAAAAAAAAAAGCCTCGTAAAGGATCAATGAAAATGTTGAGAAAATGACGAGCGAAAACATGAATAATGAATGTAGTATAAGACGAAGTAATTTAAGGGATTAGAACGATAAGGAGAAATCGAGAGCTGAAAAGCGCAGCAACTCACTAATTCGACCGAAAGAGTCCACTGCCCGATGTTGGATTGTTTTATATGTATAGATATACATAATACATATATGCTAGAGGAGTAGAGTGACTGTGCGGAGCAGCGCAGCGCGATTACGTGCACTTGTTCTACAAGTGTTCACGGGTGCTCGTTCAACGGAATTTGAATACAATGAGCTGTTTTGAATTTTTATCGACGCATGATTGCCGGCTCGGCTGAAATGCAAATAGCCTGCCAATTAAACGTTAGTCATAGCGGGCGCGATATGCCCGTCCGTGTCCAGTCGGCCATTCGCCCATTCGCCCATTCGCCCATTGGCCCATTCGCCCAGCCGGGCAACCGGGCAACCGGGCAACCGCGTTTCGACCTCCCTTCGATCTGCCTATGTCTATACCTCGATTCCATTGTAGCGCCAGTTTCATTGCGGCGTTCCCACTTTCCGTGAGAATCCCCCACTTCCAGCGTGGCTTCGCTCATAAAACCAAGTCGAATTACCAGCACACGCGTTCACCAAATGAATTATGTAATTTTCAATTTGGGCCTTCGCGGCGACCAGTGCTGTCGACTGACCGGCAATGCAGCTGGTCTAATGGTGACGGTCAAGAGATAACGCAGTGTCAATTAACGAAAGCTAATATGAGAAAGAGGAGAGCGAGGAGAGAGGCGAGGGGCCGCGATCGTTGCGATCCTCCTTTGTGTAAAGGCTTAAGAAAAACATGACTGGAGACTTGGAAATTGAAGCGGGCGGAAGTGGTGACATAGGTGAAACGTGCGAGAGATGCGAGATAGGAGCATTATGGTCTCCCGTGCGTCACGCGGCCACCATAATGCACTTTATCGCTACAAGTGGCTGACAATGCAAAATTCAGTTTTGTTCCATTTCGTGGTCGATTTGCTCTGTCCTTTTGCCGTTCGGTAGCAAAGTCATCTTACTTGTGGACACCCGTTATGCAATAAAGCGCAATCAACGCGCAGCTTCTCGGTCTTCCAGCCTCATCCTCCTTTTAGTCTCTTTATTGCAGATTTTCCGGGACAATTTGATTAGCTGGAATTATTGACGAGTCCTTATGCGCTGCCTAAAGTGTCTCGATTCCAGCGAAGTTGTCCCGCAAAGAGTCCAGGATCGGCACGAGTGACGTCCTGTTGCGTAAAACGATAAGTCCAATTCATTTGCGAAAATTCTCTTTGTCCACGAAGGATTCGCCATTTAATTCGGCAAAAGACAAGATCTCCCTCGCAGCCCTTCTGATCCACTCGAGCGACCTTTCTCCTCTTCTCCATCTCCCCTTCTCTTCCTTTCTCTTTATGCTCTTCTTCCCCAAGGCTCTCTGATTGTTGCCCTTCGTTTTGTCGCTCCCTTACACGAGTACTTCCCGAGAAGCCTTTTCGACTTTCCAATTGTTTCGCGGACAAGAAAAACACGTAGAATGTCTACGTAGCACAAAGGTAAGTTGTTCCCGTCCCCAAAGCGCCTGCTGTTCGAAGCAATTTCTTCATTTTACAGTTAGTGTTACGTAGAGCGATATTGGTAAACTTTTCTTTAGTCCCAAAATATTCAAATCTACCTCGATTATTAAAAGGTGTTTTTCTCGTTTCAAAGGGAGAGAGAGAGAGAGTCGTCGGGGAGATGATTAAGTAAGGGATCGAGCGATTGTGCGGCCAAACATCATTCTGCTTCGCCTCGAGTTCCACCCTCTCTCTCTCTCTCTCTCTCTCTCTCTCTCTCTCTCTCTCTCTCTCTCTGTCTATTTATTTCTCAGATGTCTTAGATCTCTGGAGTCACCCAGGGGTTTCGAGTAGTATCAGAGTTGGCGAGGACAAAACTTTTTCGAGCAAACAGGCAGCGAGAGAAGATCGATGAATAAAGGGCCTAACAATAAGAAAGTAAGAGAAATATACACGTAGCTGGATGGATGGCTAGCGGTGCAAGAGAGAGGGAAATGAAAGTGGAGGCGAAGGTGGAGCAAAGAGACAAGACGAGCCTCCCGTCTCGCTCTCTTCAAAATATTGATTGAGAGTTCTCCTCTCGCAGCGTCTGACGTTCGGGTATTTGGTTGGTGGCGGCTGCATTGCCGATGTCCCTCCTGATAGAGACAAGAAGGCAAAGGGTAGGCATCCTAGAGAGGGGAGGGAGAGAGAGAGAGAGAGAGAGAGAGAGAGATGGCCGAGGAACAGACGAGGAGGCCACGAAGAATTCGCGTGACAAGACTGGGAGGATGCTGCAGCTGCACGTGCATAGATACCCGATATGCAGCTGGAGGTGAAAAAGCGGCAAGGCGCGCATGGAGATTCGATTTGTGGGAATTAGAGGAAATCAAGAGGGATCGTCGTCGCGTATCAACGAATGTCGTTCGAGATATCCGTCACGCTTAGCAGGCAGTGCGTCAATGCGTGAATGCGTGAATTCGTGCACGAGTGAATGCGTTCGTGTGTTCATTCGTAGACACAAGCGCGAGGACGCACTAGACGCGCACCACTTTATTAGCATATCGAGCTACGTGGTTCGCGCTACCAGACCGCGCGCGACTCTCCGTCTCTCTCCTTCTCGCACTGTCCGACTGTTTGACTCTTCGACCGTTCGACTGTTCGAACACAGGAGCTGACCAACGTCAGAGCTAACGTCGTCCACGGTAGCATCGATAAATTCTCGAGTTACGTCATCAAAGAAATATCGCTTTACAATCGATTAGCATCGACTCGAGTTTCTTCGACGCTCGACGCTCGCAGTTCGAAACGAATAACTTCGCTCTTGAGGTTGTCAGAGTTCACGTCGTACAAAGTCGAAACTTGTGCTGGTCAATCGACATAGATTTGAAGAAAATGTTAAAAAGGTTCGATTGAGAGATCAAACTGCAGGTTCGATCTCGTTAAGGATAATCGCACTGACAAGACGTATTAACCTGTAATAGGTTGTAAGTAATTATCCATAATCGGTCCTCGAGCTGGGGTGAAACATTAGTATGGTGTTCCGGTCTGCGCACACACGTGGACGGGGAGGGGGAGGAGGGGGGGGGGGGGGTGGCGAAAATAATGCAACCCCTTCCATCCGAGCTGCTCATCCCTCTTCTCGACTCTTCTTCCTCTTTCTCGAGTTCTGCGCTGCGCGACTCACCCTTCGAGCCTTGGAGCCTTGGAGCCTTCGAGCCTCGAAGCCTTCAAGCAGCGTCACCCCAGCCCAACCCAGCATGTTACCCTCGCAGACAGAAATTGTTCTACCTCTCTGGGGAACAAGGTAGAACGTTAAATAGCATGCACTGTGCAACCTGTTACGTTAACGTTGCCTCTCGGCAACGACAACTTTAACTGTGACACATTGATGCGGACTTGCAGCCAAGCTAACCGTCGCAGAGCCTCGCGAAAGGAAGGAAGGAAGGAAGGAAGGACACCCGAGGTCAATGACCCTCGCTCAGATTTCTGAAAAGCCTCGGTTAAGATGTCTCACTCGGCTACGTACAACTGTGCCGCATTAAAAAAGTCTAATTAGAGGCGCCGCGGCATTAATTCAGTAGTCGTTCTACCCTGGGCAGGAGGCAAGTGAGCCAAGTGAGCCAAGAGCGTCCCTTAATTCCTTCCTGCAGTTCCCACTGATTTACGCGCTTGTCCTCTCGGCTGCGCCAGTCGACGCTCCAGGACGGGAAGACGCTCAGAATTTAACCTGGGAAGGATCACGTAGCTGCTGAATCAAAGATGGAGTCGCTCGCGTAAGAAAGTGTTGGCTTTCTTGCTCAATTTAGAGAACTGGAAGAGGAGGATTTATCGATTGAAGAACACCGACGGATTTGGGAATGTCGCTGGTGATTGTGTGCTCGCGTATCTTGGCGGTAGTAGTCCCTAGTAGTCCCTAGTAGTTCCTAGCAGTCCCTAGTAGTCGCAGGAGGTAACTCTCAAGGGACGGCAATATCTCACTATGGTAAACAAGTCGGAAAGTTATGTTATGTTGGAGACGGTGGCGGTGGAGGCGGTGGTGGTGATGGTGATGGCAGTGGTGGTGGCCTGCAGAAGCGCTTGGGGACTTTAGAAGCTTCATCACGAATGTTTGCACTACTATTATGTTACGCACCACCATCGCTCGTTCTGTTGTCCCTCCGAAAAACCTCCATAAGATAGGGAGTGTCCGATTACTACCACTTTTCTCATATACACACCATGAAAGTGCTTCCTTTTTTTTTCCAGCCAAAGACGTTTTCTCGGTCCAACGAAAAACCGCAAACACCACACGAAAAGATTTGCTAGACTGTCTGAGGCGTTTTGGGATTCTCGCGCGCCTTCATCATCTTCTTTTGATCATCCACGTAACCTTCCGACCTCTCGACCTCCCGACCTTACGACCTTTCACCCTCGGCGACACCCCGGAACACTGCTGGCTACATTGAATCTCATTGGAAAATCCTAATTTCGATTCTACTTGTACGAATAATGTTATTCACTTTCATATGCCGATCATCCAGTTGAGTAGCCCAGTCTCGAGGAGCCATTGGACTAAAGTAATTGGTGCAAAAGGAGGGAACAGGAAAGTAGGCAAAGGAACGAAGTTCGATGTAGTAGCGAAACGGGACTTGTTCAGAACTAAAACAGCTGTCAGTTCGGCGAACCTCCTGCTGGGAAGAGAGCCGGAAATGAGCGAAGGTACTTTGCTCCCAGATTAAGATCCTGGACCTGATTCTCTTCGTCTCCTCTTATTTCTTTATTTAGATCGGCAGCATTCTTCTAAGGAACTTTAAAGCCACGCACCCAGCCGACGACGACGCACGTCGCTATAGAGCAGTGCCGGACGTGACAGTGCAGCGCGCAGACTGTCCGCTATATTGATTGGCTAGCTCAGTATTACGTAATGTCATTAACACGTCGCTTACACATGCGCCTGGATCCCCCTGCCTCCCGCGAGTCCCTTAAACCCACCAGACCCCCTCCCCCCCCCCCTCGCCTGCACCACAGCCTCATCCTCATCCTCAGGTTCAACCTCCCGTCATAGTCACCCACACCCACACCCACGCCCACGCCCACGCTCGTCGCCACCTCCTCCTCCTCGAGCAAGAGAGATAAACGAACGTGCAGATGCACCGCCGATGCAGCATCGCGCGCATCGATTCCCAAACAATGCGAATCAAACGATATGTCGACGTCTCGTTGCTGCTGATAAGAAGAAATAACGATTTTCAAGAGAACGATTAATATTTTACAAATTCTCGTACTCGAAGGTCGAAATTCGAGCTGAGCAAGGAAAAACTATCAAGGATAGAGAAAAGTTAGCCTCCAAGCCAAAATCCTATTAAAACATTTCGTTCGACGCGTTCTGTTGGATATTCGTTCGCTTTAGTCGAGAGCAAAGATCTCTAGAGGTCCGATGCACCAGAACGCAGCTGCGCTCGATGCACTTGGTAAGACGATGGGTTAACCACAGCGACGAAATGGGAGATGTCAGTTATATTTTTGGATGCTTTTATGAACCGCGGAGCTGAGATTTATGTAGACGAACGAGAATGCGCTTGGAGGCGTTCGTCTTCGGACAGCTAGGAACTAAAGTGCAGCGAGCTCGATTCCAGAAAGGCCAAAGTGTCGTCAAGGGCTGCGAATCGGGAGTCAAGGAGATCTTCGTCTGGCTGCGTCTCGCGCGTAATCCGTTCGACTTTCCAGGTCAGTCGCAACAAGTAGCAGCAAAATCGTTCGTTCTTTTAGAATTCGTCAGGCGGTCGGAGCCTTAATGGTAAATTCAAATAAAGCTCAACTATAGAAATGAAAGCCTGCATCGTCGCAGCAGCACTCGAGGAATCGAAATCCGGCTTAGAATCCCAAGACAGTATTTCTTAAGAGGATCATCGAAGTTGCCAAGTCAGAGGGGAGTAACGCAAGTAGAGAATAATACGAGCAGGATCCGGTCACGTATCTAGTCTACTGCTCGGCCCGTCTAGATGTCCCTAGCTGCGTTGCTAGATACCTGCTGCAAGAGATACGCGGGAGCCTCTGGACCAGTGCTCTCCAAAGGAGTCCCTCTCTCCTCTCTGCTCTTCTTCCCGCCTCGACTCGACACTCGCTCTTTCACTCTTTCGCTCCTTCACTCTCGCCGATTGCATCGATCTCTCTTCCTCCGTTCCGCAATTCTTTCCAGGCTCTCTTTCGCGCGATTCCACAGCTTCCTTACGGTTCTTATTGTCTTCTTGCCTCCCCGCAAGTCTCCTCGACCCGCTCTTGGTCGTCTTATTTCCCTTTGTCTCCCCCCCCCCCCCCCAAGACCCCACCACAAGTAGCATCCCCTCGTCCTGTCGGCGTCCTCCTTCCTGTACAGTCGTCGCAGGAAGCTCGCGATTCAGCAGCAGGTATTTCCGCGCGAAAACTACCAAACTCCAGAGGTCAATGCACGGTTTCTTCGATTGGATCGATCCTTTCGTTCGTCCAGTCATTCCTCTCCAACTAACACTCCGGCTAAGAGCTCCCCGACCATTCAAATAACATCGTAACAAGCTGTGCGGGACTTGAGGTTCCAGGATGAATGATATTTATAGGATGGGTGCAGTATAGGCGTTAGACGCTGGCTATTCTGCAAACGATTCACTGGTGTCAGTAGTAGCAGCAGCAGCCAGCGCAGCACCAGGTAATGGAGGAGGAGGGTGCAGAGGATGCAGAGGATGCAGAGCATGCAGAGTCCATTAAGAAGTAAGCACAGTGTTGGTGTAAGCGGACCGATCTACGGGCTCTGCTATCGGTCTCTATATCTATGACCTCGTATCGAAACTCGTGGCTGGGTCAGGCTAGGCTAGGCCGATGCTGGGGCCAGAGGCTACGGCTGCTCTCGCAAAGCAGCCGGAGCCGCAGCCGGAGCCGCAGCCGCAGCTACAGGCTAATGTGACTATCGCAGTTCAGTTCAGCTCCTGCAGCCAGTAAACTCAACGAGGCACGTCTGCCCGTTACGCGTTCACTAATCGCTACGAATTGCTCGACATGCTGCGCATCCTGCACGATTCCAACCCAATCACCCAGTCTGGCCCTAACGCAATACTTGAAATACATATAATCGTGACGTCACCTACCGACTGTTCCATGACGTGCGCTAGCCTCCCGGACGGCATCGTACTGCGCGAATGATTTTTAACTAGGGCTCGTCAACAAAAGAATAGCGCGACACATTACGAACTTCCGGTTCTGTGTTCCGTGCAAACACAGGAAACGATACGAGTAAACTTGCCATAGTACATTTTTATGTACACGCACGCACGCTGTACATAGTTACATAGTTACATAGTTACATAGTTACGTAGTTACATAGGTACTTTTTTTTCAAAGTCAGATAATCACCTATCACGCTGCAGTTTCATTGAACAGGCGTATCATGAGTTTGTTATGGATCATTTGGAAGAATCGTCCTGATCTCCTATGAGGATCTCCGGCCCTCGTCCGCTTGATCGTAAATCTGCTATTGTCGATGCGTGGTTAAGCATAGCCATCTAAATGAGAATCAGTACGATGGTTATTGTTCCCGTTTGCCACTATTCGGAGGAAGCGCGACTCGCTACGCTCCGATTGGCTGAGGGTGACGCACAGTTCTCAGCCGAGTGACCTCTCCTGCATCTCCTGCAGTCCTAGCCTATTCAGCCCATCGAGCTGCATCCTACCCGTACCACTAACACACTACTCCTGCCGGTGCTGCTGCTGCTACTACTACACTACTACTACTACTACTGCTACTACTACTACTGTTATTCACCTTCCGCAGCAGGATAAAAGACGAACTGAATACAGGCGCGAGACACGAGACCGTAAGATGATAGGTTTCCGCGCTGACTGGCTGCCGAGTAAGGTTAGAGTTACATCCTGCAGGCAGAGTAGAGAAACGAAGTGCAGAGAGAATCGACTCGAGACGAGTCGGAGACTCGCTAAAGGACGAGAAATAAGGTTGAAGCAAACCTGCTTCAATCGAATCGGATCGAATCGAATCGGATCGGATCGGATCGGTCTACCTGATATCGAGATGCGTCTTGGAACGCTACACCCTGCGACCTCTGAAGCGCGAGAGAACTCGATACTCGACTCCCACTATCTTTAGTTTGAGCAGCTCTGAAAGAATTTCACGGGAGTCGCAGTGTCATCTTAATGGGCTGCATCTTTTGTATAGAAGGAGCAGCCAGTCCGAATGCGGCACGAATATACCTCGTGCTGGTACACGAAATCCCAATAGAGGAGGCCCGCAGTTGTGCAGTTGTGCAGTTGTGCAGTTGTGCAGCCGTGCAGTTGTGCGCGCGCACGATCGCATGTCGCACACTCGATCTGCAGGCCGACGAACGGCCTCCTCGTACCAGAGAGATTGCTACACTACCACCACGGACTCGACATCCTCTGTAATCCTCTCTGCCTCTCTCCTCTCTCTCTCTCTCTCTCTCTCTCTCTCTCTCTAACCCTCGGCCACCCTCTCTAACCCTACGTCACGCTTCGTGTCTGCCTGGTTAAGTGTTGGTGACCCGGACTCTGACGGTTGCAGACGAGACAGATCAATGTACGTCACTTCCGTAAACAACGACTCAGCTCCGTAGTCGCGAGTAGGCGAGTAGGCGAGTAGGCGAGTAGGCGAGTAGGCGAGTAGGCGAGTACGCAAATGTAACAGTACGGATTGAAGGCTGCAGACTAATGTAACTTTCCAGCATTATACATGGAAAGCCTGCCCGTATGAAAATACATGCAGAATTTTCGCCACTCCCGAGGGAGCCGTAGACGGCCTTCAAAGAGAACTTTTCAAAGTCTTCCCCACGTCGAGACTTGACAGCGGTAGGAGAAGCCGGATGGATGGGTGTGCATATAAACGGATAAACGAATAGAAAAGTAGATGGCTCAGCCGATACGTCGACAGCATCGACACTCAAACAGTACCGATAGCATTATCAAACAACTCGTGACATAAACATAAACATTTATGCTTGCGCAACGACGTTATCCTGCGCCTCGATCAACCAACCCAGCAGCGTTCATCCTTCGAGACTAGACAGAGACAGAGACAGAGAGGAACGAGCACGCGTTTGGCGTTTGAAAATAAAAATAAAAAACAAAGATGAAAATGCAGATGATCCTCGTTAGAGTGTGGGCGACGGTAGCCGATAGTCGATGACATGTAGAAACCATTGAGTGGTTGGTTCAGGAGTCGCAAGTCAGTCGTCAACGTGATACGCAGTTCGAGAGCACGTGGGCTCGTTGTCATTCCGTGACATAGGTGGACGAATCTAGCGATTCGATTGAATCTCTCTTCTACGCAATTCAGATCATCTTTTCGGAGTTCTTCGAGTCAACAGGGGATATCGAGTGGCAGCTAAATATTCGCAAGAATCCTGGAATTAATGGCAACGACACAGAGAGCTCTCTTATAGGGGAAATTCACGTTACACTTTTCGTGGAGCTGGGAGCTGTTTTTGGAAATAAATTTCAAAGAACTTCCGGGATGTCGTGAAAAACGGAAGAGAGCTCCAAGCGTTAAGTCTCTTATCACGCGCCTCGAGTTAGCTTATCGGCGTGTAGTCGAGGTGAAAAAGTGAGAGGAGACGCGCGCTGGTGTATGTCGGCGGGTGTAAGGGTCTCGCGATAAGAGAACAGCGTTTAGTTTCTATATGCAGATATTCAGGGATACACATACAGATAAGAACGGATAAAGAGAAGAAGATAAGGAATGCTTGCCCAATGAGCGGAGGAAGCGCAAGAGTGAGAAAAAGTTAGTTAGAGAGAGAGCGAGAGAGAAGGACTCGGTGTCAACGATAATTCTTAGAGAGTGTGTGAACAGCTGCTGAGAAAAGTTAAGTGTAAAGCCGGGTCGAACGGAGTCAAGTAGAGTATAGAGTCGGCTGGAGTCCGAAGCGGGTTGCCCAAGTAGCATTGAAAACAAAGAGAAAAGAAAAGGAGTACAGTGAGACTCTTAGCTATGAGAGAGAGAGAGAGAGAGAGAGAGAGAGAGTAAGAGAGGGCAAGGAGGGACGGGGGTTACGAGAGAGTGCGAGAGACCGAGTGACGCGAAAGTACGAAGAAAGACGAATTATGCAGAGTGAGAGTCGTTGACCCCGCTTATGCCAACAAATAACGGACTAACAAGCAGTCGGCTAGAGTCGAGGAGGAGTTAGTTACGTTGCAAATAAATTAGGCGTTCCTTTCGACCTAGTTGCGTAATGACACCAAGACCCGAAGGAGGGCGCCCCCCTCCCCCCCCCCTGGGCGAACGCGCGAGGACGACAGATCACAGGACGAAGGCTGAATCAGCTGCCAGCTGACCGATAGTCTCGACGCTCGACGTCGCACCCGCCTCGACCCTCCTCTACGTGTCAAGCAGCATCATGAATGCAAGCTATACCTATACATATGTACTGTAACGTGCGCCTGTTGACACGTGCTCTATCGTCGCCACGGAGCCGAGGAGCCCTGAAACTTTTCAGGTACGTCGCCAAATTTCTTAGAGTTTCGAACCTCTAGAGAATTAACTGACTGTGCACGACAGGAACATTCCTATGGAGATGCTGCCATTCGTTTGATTAGGATGTGACCGCGATCCGAGCATTGCTCCGCAGTAAGATGCGATTGGCAATAGCGTGGAGCGACCCTCGAAGAACGTCTAACGGTGCCTCGCGACGCCTCGCGACGCCTCGCGACGCCTCGTCACGTACGTCCCCTGTCCTTTACCTTGGCCAGCCCAGATTGAGACTAAGAGGGTTGGCATAGAAGACGATGGCAGCTGCCGCAAAGAAAGAAGTGGGACAGGAAGAAGGCGAAGAAGAGGAGCAGCGAGCGAGGCGACCAAGCAGTTTTGGCTTTAGAGGCCGAGATACAATTACGACATTTAAAAATAGCAAGGAAGCCGCATCGAGAGGGACGAGGCGATGCAAAAACGAGAAGACTCGATTGCGCTCGATTGCATCAGAGGACGGAGTCGGCTAATCGGGGGACGTCAGATGTCGGAGAGTCTGAGCTGGGAGAGTCTTTGCGTTTTCAATCTCGTTATCGAGATGTTAGGTTAGGTAACTACGAGAAAGCACGGCTGTTGCAATCTCCGTCTTCAGTGGAAAACTCGAAAAGGAACGCCGATTGGCCGATTCGCCGATTCGCCGATTCATGGATCCCGTTAGTAAGCGCAGATCTGATTAACCACACGATACTCCGGATACTCCGAGAGCCAGCGGGTAGATCGAGCTGAGACGCCTTGCTGGATTTTGCTTTACTACGTGGGAATTGCACGAACTGCCTATTGCCTACTACGTTAATGTCAAGGAAGCAGCGTACAGGCGCAAATGCCGTTCCCTTGCACTTAGCATGAATTTCCCCCATCCATAATGACAATGTTACCATCCATTAGACTTGCGAACGAGGGAGAGAGACAGAGAGAGAGAGAGAGAGAGAGAGAGAGAGAGAGAGAGAGAGAGAGGTAGACGGGGTTCGCATCGAGGCGATCCGCCACTGTTTGGAGAGTAAAAGTGAACACGGGAGCCCAATAGAAGAATGGACCCCGAAGGGAATGGCTGAACCCCAAAGTCTGGACAACTCGATTAGCGGTCACTACGGTAGTCACTACGGTAGAGCACGTGTGGCAATACGGATGAACAAGGAGGAGGAAGGTGGTGGAAGGAGGAAGAAGGAGAAGCGTCTGGCAACTGGGACGCAAGGAACGAGAGGAGTCAAAGACCAAGATACAAAATATAACTCCGAGAGAATTAAGAAAGACGCAGAGAGTCATTTTCTGAATCAGCCCGACGTAAGAGTCTCTCTGCTGGGAAATACCGAACTGTCCGAGCGGTCCTAGCGCTCGTTTCTAAATATAACTCATTCCAATTAGTGTGGACCAAAAATAACCTCTTATCTGGAGTGAGTTGCGCACGTAATGATAGATGCTGCTGGTTTAGATAGTCGAGATGATCTAGATAAGGACGGGGAAGCGCGACCTTTAAAAATAGCGAGCGTCGCGACACTTAAATTCGACGAAACGACATGGGAAACACGATTGAATCAGGAACGAGGAAGGACTAGACGCGAAATGAGAACCCGAATGAAAATGGACATTGGAATGGAAATAAATGTAGCAGAGGCGGGACAAGATTTTTCAAGAAATTTCATCTAAAATTGTGCGGACGCCATCAGCCGAGTTCTTCAGGCAGAGCCGACTCGATTCGCGACGCTGCCTCGAGTAAGACTCGCACAAAAATGAGTTACGTAACACCAGTAAATAACGCTAATGAGCCTACTCGGCCTCCACCCACCTCCATCTCGCCTTCTTGCTCTTTCTGCGCTTCTTCTACTTCCTCGAGTCCTGAATTGTCGAGATATCCAGAGTCCGACAAGAGCACGAAGATACTTTTTGCCCGGAAGGAAGACTTGAAAGTCGAATCGGAGGTGGCCGTGCGCCGTAAGGTCGTTCGGGAATTTTCACTTTTATTAGGCATACCTATCACCTTGCTCTTTCTTTTTGGAAAGCCCTTCTCTCTCTTCCTCTCTTTAAATATTTCTTGTTCCTCAAATGCTTTTGGGATTATCTGATGTTGCGCAGGCGCGTTGGCATGCATTGATCTACATCGATGAGTCCTTCACTTATTGGGATATATCAGATCGAAATGTTTCACTGAGCGAGAGTCAAGAGGACACATTTACGTGTAAGGTTCAGGAAAGAGAGAGACATCTTATTCGTTGACAGAGAAATTGCTCTGTTGTTGCTTCAGAAATGTCAGTTAGCCTATCTCGATATAAATGAGAAAATAGAACAAAGAGAAGAAGAAAGACGCAATGAAAGGACGACGTAACGCTGTCGACACTGCCGCCATCGTCTGGCGGCAATTAGCACTGGCTCAGAATTTCCTCATCTAGCAAATGAAAATCCGAAACGGACAGTCGGCTACCTATTTTTCGACAGATGCGGTAAAAACGAATGACAAATGACAAATAAGAAATAAGAAATAAAAATACACTACATCCTATACATTGTATATGATATCAATTGTAAGATATTTAATCGTCTTACCTGGACTGGTCTGCCAAGATAAACCACCGATGAACATTTTCCTAGAAAAGAAAGATGATTCCGTCAGCATCGTCTGATCATCCAGCTCCCGGGAGGAAGGCGAGAAGGAAGTAAAGAGGAAGCTGTCGGCAGAGGGTAACTTCCGTTACCCCTGCGCAATCTCCACTTGTCGACGACAGGTGTCACCACACATCAACTGAACTTTCAAATTAACAAAAATTCATTTATCCCGGCGAAACTGATACGAACCGATAATCGATTTAATCTTTTTTTTTTCGCGCGTACTTTTATCGATGAGTCACTGAAAATTAGGAAAGGAAACAATTCCAATGTTTCCGAATAATTACGCGCGAGCTTCTCGCCTCAGGAACACTCGGCGCTCGACCAGCCTATTTCCTCCTCGCTATAGTATATCGAGTAAAGTAAATGCGCCGTGTCTTCGCAATTTCCTCTCACGCCCTTCGGCTTTTAAATTCTGATTTTCGCTTTCTCAAGCGCTCTCGTGTGTCGCACTCCTTCTATTCGGTCATTCGATCATTCATTCATTCTTTCATTCGTTCGTTCGTTCGTTCATTCGTTCATCCGTTCATCCGTTCATCCGTTCGTTCGTTCGTACATTCATCGATGGATAAATGAGTCCGCGTCCCGCGATGCCCTGCTGCCCTGCTGCCCCGGCGTGTCGCTTCTCAGACCGTAACGAATCGATACTGAGATCCTCGCACGCGTCTCGACTAGCAGGAAAAATACCGAATCGCGATTTAAGCAATTTTCGGCTTCGACGCTTCTTATCCGAGGATTCGCTTGATAAATCGTTTAGGCTGAAAGCGAAGAAGCTGCAAAGGAAAGCGGCAGCTCCCGACTCCAATAGAAATAATTGGTCTCGTAGTCGCGGCCTTATTTTGACTCGAGGAAGAATCGAGTCCGAGCGCACAGCGGGAAGAGTCGTTATCAGAAGTACGGTCGATCATTCGGATATCTCTGCCGCGACAATTCCCACGTAATGGATGTAGTCACGTGGCCCGCGCCGCACTCGCGTTCGAAGCATCGATTTTCCAATACATGCCAAGCAGCGGCAACTACCAACTACTAAAGACCTAAGAACGGCGAGCTCCATCCTGAGCCAAGACGAATCCGATACACCGAGAGTCATGGATTTTTCGTTCTTCTCACTCAGTCATTTATTTAGACTGACCGAAGCATATTGTTCTACGTTCGAGCTAAAACATTCGCCCTGACTTATAAGCAACAATATTTCTCCCCCCTGTCAAGTCGCAAGATTGGCATTTTTAACGTGAAATATGACATTAAGGAAGGCACTCTCCTTTAACAATAGAAAAACGCGGACGGTCATGCGAAGACGTCACGGCTCGATCCTCAATTTTTCATTTCAAATTAAATTCGCATGGCGGCACTGAACAACGCTGGCTCACGAAGAGACGGTCGATCAGGCGTCGACGCTTCATGGCGGTTCGGGTCAGGCTAGGCCAGTCTAGGTTATCCCATCGCGGGGCGGGAAATTCGGCAAAATCGACTAACGGAAAAACAACTGCTGGCGGAACCGAAGTTCTCGAATATCCTTCCGAGAGAGGAAAAAGTGAAGCGAAGACCGTCAAATTTGCCCGGGGGTGGGGGTGGGGGGGGGGCCGAAGCACGTTTACGAACATAATATAATCACAAAGCATTTCAATCGAGCTGACACCGATAGACGGGTTATCGCGTAAACCGGGAAACCGAACATAACCGGAAAACAACATAACGCAACACAACATTATGAAATCACCGAAATGCCAGTGTACACTTGTCAATTTTTATTAGATTGCTTCCTTATTGGGACGAGGGCGGTGGGGGAGTCCATGGGTTATGCGGCTTCAGTAGCGCCTACAACCTCCCTCCGAAACTCATCCCCTTCCATCCACCCGCTTTATTTCCCCTCACCGCATATTTACTCTCTCTCTCTCTCTCTCTCTCCCTCCCCCCTCTCTTACTCCCTCATCCACCCTTTCATTCTCCCCGCTCTTTCCGTCTCTTTCTCACGTTCTCTTTCTCGTGCACCCTCTCGCACTCCCTCTCACTCCTTCGATCGCAGCCTCTCGGGAAAAAGAGATCGCGCGCGTTCTTTTCCATTGCTTTTCCCCCCTCCGTCTCTGTATCTCGCCCTCTCTCTCTCTCACTCACGCGCGCACACACACTCTCTCTCTCTCTCTCTCTCTCTCTCTCTCTCTCTCTCTCTCTCTCTCTCTCTCTCTCTCTCTCTCTC
>JASANN010000472.1:209650-264104 GCA_031762395.1 Calameuta pygmaea
CTCTCTCTCTCTCTCTCTCTCTCTCTCTCTCTCTCTCTCTCTCTCTCTCTCTCTCTCTCTCTCTCTCTCTCTCGCTCACTCGCTCTCTCTCTCTCTCTCTCACTCTCTCTCTCTCTCTCTCCTTTTCATCTCCTCGCATATTATGGTTGTGT
Organism: Calameuta pygmaea; assembly: GCA_031762395.1. Taxonomy (NCBI): domain Eukaryota; kingdom Metazoa; phylum Arthropoda; class Insecta; order Hymenoptera; family Cephidae; genus Calameuta; species Calameuta pygmaea. The sequence goes on from JASANN010000472.1 coordinate 209,803, forward strand.
TCTGTTCGCTCTGCCTGGATCCGTTTGATAAGAGGGATGATTCGTACCCTGGATCGTTGGGCACCTCAGCAGGCGAGCCGCTTGCCACGATCTCCTGACTCTGAGGTTCCATTTCACGCAGGGCTCAATGAGATTGTCGCGCGTTGGCCTCTGTCTCTCTCGCTCTCCCTCCCTCCCTCTCTGTCTCTATTTCTCTATTTCCCTCGCTCTCTCTCTCCCTCTCTCTCTCTCTCTCTCTCTCTCTCTCTCTCTTGTTCTCTCCACTTGATGATCCGTGACGTTTTACCGGTAACGGTGACAACTATCACTGCTACTGCGACCTTTTTATTGGAAGGTACCAGAGTGCTGTCGTTTGCGATGCCTCTTGTGTTGATCCTTCTACTAGTTGTAATGATATCAATGAATAAGCTATTTGCTTATAATATTGTCAGTGGTTCAGTGAAGATCGTGGCGGTTTGGCGGTAGCGATGGCGATGACGTTGATGATGGATGTGGTGGTGGTGGTGGTGGTGGTGGTGGTGGTGATGGTGGTGGCGGTGATGGTGACGATGGTGGTGATGTGGTGGTGTTATGGTGTGTTGGTGGTTGTGGTGATTTCACGTCGTCGTCGTCGCCGGACACGTCGAGTTACGTCGATCGAATCGCGTGGATAGACAGAAAACGCGACTCCCTACTACTGACTACTAAAAACTAAGAAGGTGAGTTACGTGGCTGCGCGGTACGGCGACTGATGACGGGCGGCGGCCGGTACTCAGACGTGCGACGCGCTCTGCGAGAGGTTCGACGCGACACTGCGCTCTCGCCGGGGGGCGAGGGGCGTCCTGGCGGAAACTCTGGCTAAGAGAGAGAGAGAGCACGATCCGAGGAGAGAGGGAGCGAGCGAGAGGATGGACGCGCTTGCGCGGCTACCAGAGACTCCCGGCGGGAGGGGGACAGCACGGCCCGCCTCCGAGCGCGAGCTACTCGCCTGCTCGGCCTGCTCGGCCTGCTCGATCTGCTCGATCTCCTCGCTTGCCCGATTTATCCTCTTCAAGATGCCCGCCGAACGGCCGACCACCCGATCGGCTCGACTACTTGAACAGGCTCTCGGAGTCTCGCAAGCCGATCCGATCGAACGAACCGTCCTGTTGGCTCTCGGCTTGTGGCATTGGCTTCCAAGAGGCCTCGCAATAACTTCGGACAACCGCGCTTTTGTGCTTGTAGGCTGCTAGCCTAACCGCCCTAACCTTCCTAGCCTTCCTAGCCTTCTCCACCAAGGACAACGGAGCAGCCAGGCCTACTTCGTTTGGGAGCCACAGCGTCGGTCAAGGAGCACGTGCGGTACTGAGCCAGTCGGTCAGCCAGTCTACTATTTACTCGACGCGGCGATCTCACGACCCCTCGAGACCCTCGAGGCACGCATAGACTCAACACACACGGGGCCCCATCCACGGTCTCTGCCCGATTACCCGACGTAACACGCACGCACTACTGGACTGCGCGACATGATCGGCAACTTCGATAATGGCACATTTTTTCGTGCGGACTTTCAACTCTGATTTCAATTCAGCAGCTACGATCCTCTCTCGGGGATCTGAGCTTTCCTGCGTGCAGCGTCACGAGCAACAGTTGCGGCGGCCTGTCGACGCTCTACTTACCTAGCGAGAAGAAACTTTGCCAGTCACAGCTGCCTTTTGTACGAGGAACTAGCAGAGGTTCCTAAGGTTCCCAAGAAGATTCGCAAGGCGAGACGAGACAGCGTGAACGAGAGTCTAAGAAGGATCTGCACGACGAGGAAGGAGAGATTGTGATTGTGGCTAGGAGTCTACGTATTTCTAGAGACTTTCTCGGAAAATGTAATCGGCGACAACATTTCCACGAAAGGAAAAGGTGAAAGAAGGGACCTTGGTTGAGCATAATTCGTAATCGTGGAAGGGTGTGCGTGTGTGCGTAGTAGGAGGGGGAGGGAGGGAAGACAATATACCTTGGATCAACCCATTCCCCAAGTAGTTGGGTTTAATGCCGGTGTTCCGAAATTAGCCTTCTAAATTGGTATTCAGTGTCTGCTGCGAATTGAACGAACCTCTAGATCTGTCGCAGTCACGTGCAATCTCCTGATGACGGCCACTCTGGAACCCGGTGCCCGGCCTCTCCGGCAATCGTCACGTTTGGATCCTGGGACCGACTGCGCCAAAATGTTCATTGCCCGCGCGTAGTACTATTTTTCGATTCTTCTCTCCCCGTTCCCCAGGCAGACCGCTGGAAATTTCTTCACGGGTCACGTCGAAATTCCATGTCCCTGTGCAACTTTATCTAGATCCGTAGACCTTCCAATCTCGCGCCCTTGTCCCAGTATTCTCGGACCTCCAATTCCGAGTCTGTATCCGTATGACAGTAGGTCGCTCATCGTTCAAGAGACATCGTTCCCTATCGATTCCTCATCCGTCTTTGTATCCTCGTGTTCCACGGGCGAGATCGCTGGACGAACTAATAAGTTTTTTTGCCTTTTGCTTTCCGCTATCACTTTCTTCGTTCTGTCGTTCGCAACTGCGAGATGCTCGTAATATACGATTCCTCTGCAAATTTATAAATAAATGCTGTCTCGACTTCTTTAAATGCCTACTGTCCTTCTCTCGACTAATGGCAGAGGCTCTGAGAATGAGAGCAAGTGTCAGAGTTCAAACTGACCATGAATATCGAATGTCGAGCTGCCGAGGTGACAGTGTAGTGATGTCAATGGCTCTGATGCTGGCGATGGCAGTGCTGGCAATTCTGGACTTTCCGGAGCGAGACGCCTGCCGCAGTTTGTAAATACGCGTCAAGTGGATATTCTCAATCAGACGTCGAGTTGGTCCGCGCCGCGCGAATTAAATCCATCGATCAACTCAATTAACTAATTGCTCCCGCTGGCATTGCGTTCGAGCCGGTAGTCGGCCGCTTTGGACTCTGGACATTGGACGCTGGATTCACTTACGTTCGTTATGCTCTCCTGTAGACTTCCTTATTTACTGTTTCAAAAAGTCGCGCTCTCAGATTCATTTTCAACGCTTGTTGGCTTAGCGCAAACGATCATCCGTCAATTATTTAGAATTCAATCGAAAAGCGAGAGTCGACCGGATGCAGTCCGCACACCATAAAATTACACCGCTACTCGGATTTATCTTGGGTAGTCGAGATTTTGCAGGCTTCGATAATTTCAAAGAAAAATGATACATATCAAAATGTACAGCAGTTGGAGCATAGTGCCAAGTTCAGGAAGAGAAAGGTATCGGCCATGACTCGAATGGCCTTAAGTCTGCCTTTCTTTGACACGCACGAGAACGAATTATTATTCGTGTCTCTCGCAGAGCTGGTGAATATGGTTGGAAAGTCGGAATTCGAAATGGAAGAGAATAGTCAATACTCAGTGTCCAACGAGTAAAGAGTTTAGCTGACACATTGAGTTCTCGGTGTGTGGCGACTACAAGGTAGTTATTTGGCTAGTGCCATCCGAGTGAGACAGTGCCAGGACGCCCCTCAGTTAATCCACTTTTAAAATGCACGTCAGACACACTAATAAGTTGAAACCAGTCAATTAATGCTCGTTCCCCGTCCTAAGTAAATAGTCGCAGGTGTTCGAACGAGCTAGGGAGGCAGGTGGAACGTCGACGAACGATGCTGGAAGGTGCTGGAAGGTGATGAAAGGTGATGAAAGGTTAAACTAGGGGGCTTTTTAACATGGTTTCACAGAGCAAACAAAGTGGACTGTCGCTCAGAGGTAGAATCGACTACATGTACAGCTACCTCGCCGAATCTTTTGCAGAATGAGCGCCCAGCTGCTCTGGAAGACCACAGGATGAGCCATCGGCAACTACATATTATATTTTTAAAAAACCTGCATTACCGACGGCAACAATACGAAAACGCCTTGATATACGTTGTAAGTGACGTCGATGGCAACGGCCTTGACTCGAGAGGATCAAATCCGTTCAGATAACTCGATGACACTGATTGATCGAGATTATCGATTATTATCACATAAGTGAGTCCGGCCGGGGAGGATAGAGCTCCCTTCCATTGGAACTTTTGAATGCGAGAGATCAACACTCCCGGAGTCAGTCCCTGAGACTGTTCCCGCTGGCAACGACGCTGCTTACGCTCAACAAGAAATAATATGACAGAGCACGTCGTAGATTCTCGAGAAGAAGAATTCTCGAACGTCACCAATTGTTTTTACGAAATTGTCCAACTGACGAATGCCAGCTGCAGACGGAGCAAGATCAGCCAGTTCCTCTGAACTCTCCAAGTCGAAGTCTAATCCTGTGACTCTCGATGGTCGCCAAGTGGTCCTCGCTCGAAGCGATCACGTACGCGCGGTAGCCTCACGGTGCTGAAACTCACCGATATACGGCAATTGGCTACCAGGACACAGAGTCGATCGACAAACAGGATAATCGGAATAACGGAAGAAAAGAGAAAAATAGAGAAAGGGGGAGGAGGCAGCGCTCCTCATATGGCCCATTGAACTCGGATGCTGAAGCGGAAGCGGAAGTAAAAGTGAAACAGAGAGGGCTTTGCCGCAGGTGGACCTCCTAAGGCCGAGTAACAAAATCCCGCGAATTTATTCAGGCAAATCTCAGCGATAAGTAATGGGCTCTGGCAGCCTTCGCTCCCCTTACGCCTCCGCATCGGCCGTCCAACCAGCCTCAGGGACACTCGGCCCTGTCGAATGAATTTGTAAGCCACAGCCCCTTACGAATTTCGCGCGCGTCACTTACCTCGCGAAAGCGCGACAGAACTTTAACGAAATTCCGAGCAACGTTCAGAAGTAATGGGGCTGTGGCTGAGAGACGGGACGGGACGGGGGACGGGGGGGGGGTCCAAATGAGGAGAACAGAGAAGTGTCAGCCTACGTGCGAAGATACTTACGTTGCATGAATCTTATCCCTTCTCCTCACCTGCCCCCCTCTTTCCCTCCCTCGGTCTCCCTTTGGTTCTTCCTTATTGCAAGTCCCTCGGAAGGCTGAGGTCTTGGCGCCATTACGAAGGGTTGAGTATATTAGAGGTACCATCGCGAGACTCCCCTGGTTCGACTTGAAACTGTTTCCACATCAGGGGACATATTAATTAGTCTCCATAGCGAAATACCCGCTATCAGTTCAGGCGGCTACGGGGTAGACGACACCTTAAGCAGGGACGCCGTAATACCGACCGATAGCAGGAGATTCGTGGCAAAGGGGAAAATGATAATCTTCGAGTGTTCAAGCGACGATCCATGAAGATGAAGAGGGAAAGAGAGAGGAGAAAGTGATTGATTGATTCAGTTACTTGGTTCTATTTCAGCCCATACAGTGCAGTAAAGAATTTCGTTTTTGGGCAAAGGAAGAATCGAAAACTTGGAAAAGAAAGGGACGTACGTAGAAGCTGGGTTTGGCCAAAGGGAAAGGAAGGGCAGAAAAGCCACGTGTCGCGGGGGACTCCTTGCTGGGGGTTCAAATCATCAATCAAGATTTCAGGCCAGTCCATCAGCACTCCGGCTGGCAGGTTTGTCTCGCGTGGGGCCGGCCATATGCGAGCAACCATTAGGAAGAAAACAGCCGCGAACGGACCAAATGACATTTTCGGCCTCTCGTTACTTCTCGAGATGCTCGCAGCGGGGACTTGATTTATTTGTGGCAAGGAGGGACCTCCTTTCCTGAACGTCCCTTGAAAAAAAAAAAAGATTCCTCTTGCCCTCTACTCCAACTTCTCTTTTAATGAAAAATAGAACCTTTCACGACTTTTAAGCCCTACAGGTCTGTGAAAACTCTTCGTTCTCACATCTACAGTCTGGTGCGATAGAGCAGCATGGCCTTAGTAGAGCTGCCGAAGATGAGGAAGAAGAGAGAATTCCGTGTGTAGAAACACAAAAGAGATAAAACAAAGAAGAAAAAGGAATTTCGAATTTCGAAGGCGCATCGAGCGGACGAGCGCCCACTGGCGCAGTTACCGAACAAACCGCTGGAGACATAAGCGCTAATGGCTCGAGATACATAAAGCTGACGTAAAGCGAGATAAAATAAAGGCGAATAACAAAGTAAGACGAATAATAGGTGCGCTGACGTTTGCGCACGCGCACACACATATGTACACACCACATGCGGCCAGAATGGCTCTTATGCCATACGTGCGAGAGCGACGAGAGGGAGAGAGGGAGAGAGAGAAGGAGGAGCGAAACGTACCGAATTCATCTTCCAAATGATGCGAAGATGGCGAAGGCGAACGCGCGGGAGCCGCGAACAGAAAAACGAGAAAAGTAAAGGGAAACGATGCGAGTCTGCGGAGCGGATTTCGCGTTTCGAAGACGCCGAAAGGTCTGGCTTATAAATCGTCCTGAGCCTTTGCTTCGACCACGGAAACACGCGATCCGAAATCATCCTTCAGACTCTTTCAATTATTCTATCTAGCCAGACAAAAAAACATCGCGGATCCCGTGCGTCGTAAAGAAACGACAAACATCTTTCGATCTGCAGTCGATCGAATAGTGACGCAACAGTTTATAGAAATTTCAGGAATTTAGGTATTCAGTAATGTTTCTCACGTCTTATCAAAAGGTGTTTTGATAAAGTATTAAATTTTCCGATTCTCGACTGACGAGTGTGAATCGAATGATCCTGAGCGCTCGAGTGAGCTCGAGTGAGCTCGAGTGACGAGAAGGTGGAAAGATCTCGCAGGAATCTCGGTCACCAGCTTCGAGCGTTATCTATCGTCGTTTGCCGTTTCGCTTTACGATTCCGAAGTGAGTCGAGACAGACGAAATATGTTTGACGGGGGTGAAAAAGGGCTGACGATATTCATACTCCAAGTACTGGGGATAAAGGTGCCACCGGAGGGTTGCCGTCAAGGAAGTGTCGAGCTAAGGGTGGCACTGCTGGAACTGCTGGAACTGCTGGCACTGCTGGCATTGCTGGCACTGCTGGCAACCCTGCTAGTGGAAATAGTGATAGTCTGATAGTATAGGATGCTTGCAGTGCCACCTATAGTGCCGAACAGAAGTGCAAGCGAGTAGCGGGAAAGGTGTATAAGGAGAGTGAGAGAGCGAGAGAGAGAGAGAGAGAGAGAGAGAGAGAGAAGTAACTGCGCTACGAAAAGAGGAGAGAGCTCCCAGTATTTCACGGTAGAGCAGCTCCCTGATAGGTGCCGCGTCAGGCTTTTCTCAGAGTTCAAGGAAATTCAGTCTTTGGCAAGCCGGTGACACGATCGAAGGAAAGGGTCGTCAGATCGTGGGATAAGATCCTGCGGCATGGCGCCTGGTAACGATTTATCGAAACAGGCAACAGTGGATGCGCTCTGGCTGGATTAATGGGAACAATGTCCTGGCAGGTTATCGGAGCTTCCAAGGCGAGTCTTCGATTCAGCCTGGAAACGTAATTTAGAGAACGCTGCGCGTTAACGAGCGCGAATGCGATAGCAGCGGCCTCGCCAAGAGGTTAACTAAGCACCGATACCCCATAATGACGATCGTTCCAGGGTTACCGACGAGACCCCCTTGCAGCCCTTAGCCAACTTGTCGGCCCTGTTACAGCTAGAAACAACATTCATGAGCGCGTGCTTCTTCTTCTTCTTCTTCTTCTTCTTCTTCTTCTTCTCTATTTATTTGTTTCTTCCGTCAACTACACGATACTTCTGCCTTGCCGGGTAGAGTGGAGTGGAGTGTCCTTTGGTCAAGTTTACAGCGTCAACTACGCGTTGACTACGCAGCGGCCAACCCTTGGCAGAACTTGACCGAGGCACCGGAGCTAACCAGCTGCCGGCACGTAACATGGTTAGTGCATATTTGTGGACCAAGAGTTGGAATAATAATCTATAGGAAGCACATGCCTATAATATTTTCCGGATAAGCCCATGACTATCACTGGTTGGGTAGGTGGCTCTAGCACGGACGAGTAGACTGTCTTATCTTAGCGTTTCCGGTTCAGCGAACCGGAAATGCGTAATAGGAGGAAAAAGAGGTGCAACCTCGAGTCGGCGAAGGGGTCCTGCCTCATGCCCGACGAACCTGCGAATATCGCGTAGTCTAGTTTTCGCAAAGGGATATCAATTTGAGATCGTATCCTTCAAGAATAATCGTATCTATCGTTAAGATTATTATTGTCAACATCAACTGAATGAATATAAAGTTCCATTTCCATGTAGTATATCCAGGGGCTGATATGCCCACCGATCGATCAAACTTGTTTTCTCATTCTCAAAAACGATGCAAAGCTCGAACGATCAACGTAGCATAAAAATGATCCCACGCGCATGTTTTTATATACATATAGCAGCTTGTTAGCCTATTGTAGTCTTCGAACCAATAATATTTTCTCAAAGGATCGTCACTTCGGCAGCTAGTGTATTCGAGTCAATGTATTTTTTATCGTTCCAGTGTTAGAGCCTAATCGTTTGATTTTTTCATGATTATGCCTTTCCTATATACAGATAACTGTGCATATAGAGACAACTCTTGAATACCGAAATTCTTTAGATTCGAATTAACGAATATCACTGCTTTTCGAGAAGATCCCCTTTTCCGTGACACTCATAAGGAATCCATAAACGAGAGCACCGTACGTTGAAAATGCATCCACCCTCGCAGAAGGTAAAAAAAATGTAAAAGGACGTTTCGGGTCTCGCGTAAATTGCCCCCCTCTGTAGTTGGTTGACTAGGTTGGCTAAGTGTGTGCACATACGCGAAACGCCGCACGAGCATCCTCACCGACCCAAGCAAGTGTCTAGCCAGCGTTACCGCACTTCCACAAAGGGAAGATGCAGAATCTTCAGAGCCAGCAGGAAAGGCATCGGGCGTCGCGAGAGGACCGGTAGATACCTCCGGTCCCCGAGCCTCTCCTTCAGCATCCTCAACCGTTCTCAACCAGCCTCCCCATTCGAGCTTACTGCTCTGCAGAGGGAATTCAGCCGGCATTGTCTTGCAGGGTTGCCCGATCAGGGTCCTCGTCTCGCAAGCTGCTGCCAAAAGCTGACTAACGGTCCGTGATATGAATTTCATTCTCACCTGACCCTCGTTACCCATCATCCCTTGTCCACTGCCCGTGACCAATTTCCCAATTAATGGGGATGCCAATCAAAATACGTGCGATCGTCGGCAGCTCGTTTGTCGCTCAAGTCGATCGGCCTCGATTCTAGGAGTCAGCGCAGATACGTAGACGCTATAAAATGACATTGTAAAGCTGCCGAAGGACTCATTCTCAAAGGAGACCGTAGGTTCGCACGAGTGAGAACGAGACCAGTGACAGGGGGGTTGAGGTTCGCGAGAGACCGACGCCGGGCGTCGCAGTCGATAGAACGCAGGGCGCATCGGCGCGGCTTAGCTGTGACGGAGACGAGAGTGCTGTATAAGCTTATTAGGGTTCCTAGTAAAGTGAAGCGTTGCTACCCCCCCCCCCTCCCGTGGCGGAGGGGGGAGGGAGTCCCCACCCATCATCAACCCTTTTTCCGAAGGTACCGCAGGTACTAGAGCTACTATAGAGGTGTCTCTGGCTCGGTACAGCTTCCTCCCGGCGGAGCCTCCTCCGCGCTCCGCCGCGCTCCTCCGCGCTCCCCTGGGTCCCCCGGGTCACCGGTTCTCCAGTGTAGCTGTTCAAGAGGGATGGCGGCCGAAGGGAAGGAGACGATGCACAGGAGAACCGGTAGGCTGGAGGAGCGCGCGGTGCCTCTCGAGAGACAATGAGGCCGCTCACGAGTGTCGCCACGAGTGGCTCCTCCACTATTGCCAACTCAGGCCCTTCAGCCTTCCAGCCGCACCGGCACACCGCTGTGCTACAAACGACGATGCCAGCGCTAGTCGCGGTGGTGACGGTGGCGTCGGCGTCGACGTTGGTGACGGGATGGCATCCAAGCAGCCGGGACGCTGACGTGTCCCGGGTAGCCTGTTTTAATTTGGTTCTGCTCACCCTTCGCCTCTTGGATTTCGCAATGCGATGACAAGCACGCTTCTCTCTGCATAGGCGCGCTTCATCGAGCGAACCTTGACAATTGAAAACTACCGATATAGTTTAGATACATCGCACGTGTCTAGCCACAATGTAGATCAGTCGCATCATTGTCATCGGCCAAATTCTTAATACTCGTACGGTCGTCGAGCATATCGAATAGATTAAATGAAGAGGAGAGACTTTGTTCGGAGTCATCCCCCCCCCCCCCACCGTAGGTTCGAAGGGAACGCAGGAGTTCGTGACTGGCGAGAAGCGTTGACTGCCGTCCAAACGACGGAAGATTCTGGTGACTCGCCGAGATACCAAGGAAACTGAACGCCAGTGCCAAAAGAAAAGAGCTGGAAAGAAGAGAGTCGGAGAGTTTGCACAGTTTGAAGTTTCGTTCCACCTGCCTCAAACCCGCCGCAGCATCCTCATAGACACGAAGGCAGTGAGTAATACGTCTTCATTCCCTGCGTATTTAACTTATTCGAAAGTTTATCGTCAACGCGGCAAGAAGCAACCACTCGTTGCCTCGCTCTTTCCTTCTTTCGCTCTCTCAGGCCCTCATTTTCCTTCCTTTCTTGCAGATTCTCCTCCTCGCCTTCCCGGGAGATTCGCCTCGAGCATATTTTCCACAGGCAGGAGGAAGAACGAACGAATATGCCAGCAGCAGGCAGGGGGGTGGTTGGGGGGGGGAGCGGTCGGAGGAGGGCGCGTGCCATAAAACACTCGATGGCGAACAAACGAGAAACGGTCTCGGTGGACTTTCGGAGGAAAGTTGGCCCGAGAGACGATCGCATCGGGCGACGCTGCACGCCGGAAAGCGTCGTCGTACCGCTTGATCGAAAAGAGGGTCGGGGGGGGGGGGTGGAAAGCGGAGAAGCCAAAAGGCTGAGATGTTCGGAATAAGTTCGGAGGAGCAAGGGGACCGGCGGAGCCCGTGAACGGAGAGACGAGGCTGAAAGTAAAGAAGACACGTTGGCGGAGCGGAAAGCGGAAACTTTCGAGAGAGCGACGAGGAGGGCAGGAAGGCAGGAGGAGAAGAGACCAGAAGGATGCTGATAACATGATCATCTTCCGGAAAGGCCAGGTCTAGAAGGAATCCTCTGGGAGTCCGCTTGGACTTGGACGCCGGCAGATATGCTAATTCGCTGAACGATTCGCTCAAAATTCACCTAATCTGTTATCAAGAGCTTTTGTCCGATGTCTTTTATCAGATCTATTGGCAGATTTCTCTTCGACTGGAATATCCGTGTATAAAGGTCTCATTACATTTACGTACTTACTGTTTTACTTGTATGTCCCATGTTTATATTATGTACAGCTGCCTGCTGACTATCCTCTTCCTTATCGGTGCAAGAAACTGAGCCAAACGTTTGCCACGTAAAACTTTAACGTTAATTTAACTTTTAACCAATTCTTTGGATTTTGCATTGAATGCCCTTTCCTTCTTCTCCTTTCCCTCTTTCCTCTCTTTCTTATCCGGCCTTTCACTCGATCGTTCTCCCTCTGACTGTGAAAAACAAGCAACGTGCAAGCACACACACACACACACACACTTGGGCGTCGCAACGCCCGAACGCCCAAACGTCTCGGACAAGCTTGTCAGAGTTCGGCCCCAGTGCACTTTCGACAAACACACGAGGCAAACTTAGCAGAACCATTGGAAAGTTTTAAACGCAAATTCCAAGCGTATTCTTTTACTGCGAGATGGTCAGTTTAAAACGTCAGAGTTCCTTTTAATCCTTCTGTCAAGAAATTTCGGATTCCAATTCGCTGCACTCGAAGTGTCAAAGAAGCCTGTTTTCCTTTACATTTCGTCTAAGAAATCGATGAACCTCGATACGTGCATGAGTTCTGTATGCGTCTTAAAATAAGGAACATAAAGACTAGCAATGAATATTTGCTTTTCGATGTCTTCACCCTGACCCCCCACCTCGCCGCGGCAACATCCAGCCAGACTTTTGTACCGGACTTCTACAAATCGCCGGAGCTGACAGTTCGCTTTAATTATATTTTCCAAAAACTGAAGATCTCATAATTTCCCACGGACTCGTCCAACGTCTTTTGGTTTCAGTGTGAAATTTCCGTACGTCAATTTGACGGTGAAACAGAAAGAAATTGAACCACCAATAAATAGTTTTTAAATTACCCTGACTTACCGCTAAAACAGTAAAACCAAGTAAGGAATCCAAAGCATCGTGGAAGAAGAGCACGAAAATATCCGCGTACGGTTATGTGCTGCGCACTGACAACCAATGGAAACTATTGAAACCATCAAGGAGATATCGAATAAAGAATAAAGAATAAAGAATAAACGGCCAATCCTTGTTGAACGAGCTGCAGTTTGCCAGTGGACTAAAAGATCGTAGAGGTTATTTATGAAGACAGCCGATAGCGATAAGGATAGCAAATCGAGGAAAGTTACAACTAGTCCAAGCTGTATTCAATTGCGGATCATAATTGTTAAAGTGGAAAAGTTTGAAAGCGTATCGGGTCGCTGTAGCTCCCGCTGCTGCTGTAGCTTCTGCTGCATCTATCGCTATGCGGCTACGCTGCTATTGCTGCTGTTACTGTTGCTGCTATTGCTACTGGTACTACAGCTACCATAGTTACTAGAGCTACTAGAGCTCCTAGAGCTGCTACCAAAGGCGCTCCTACCATCCCTAACACAACCAGTTTCTGTGAGCGAGACGCGTTTCGTGAATCGTTTGTAAGAATTTCTCCGCCGCGCGATCTTTTCACGAGTTCATGACTTCCGCTATTGCCTTAGCTCCGAGTCCTCCGCCGGGAGGCTACTTTCCTACTGGCTGCTACCCGTTTTTCCTTCTTTCCTTCCCCTGGTTCCGTTCGCCTCATTCCTTTGAAAATTTCATTTCATAGAATGAGCTGCCGGTGGAAAGAGGCTGACGTGTCGAGAAAAAAATTATGTTCGAGCGTGTTACTTTGCGTAAATCCATCTCTTTCTCAGGTTATCGTCGTACTTTCTCATAATCCCTTTCATTCTCTTTGGCGCTGTCGTCAATGTGAAAAATGGCCAAGTCGTTCCGCGCAAGAGGCAGAAGCAAGTTGCACGTCAACCCAACAGCCAACAGCCAACAGCCAACTGGCAACTGGCAACTGGCAACTGGCAACTGGCAACTGGGATACGGGAAATGGAAACTGCCTAAAGTCGACAGTCGTCAACTGGAACCCTCCACCCTTTATCTCGAATACACTTGCAGATGGAAATTTTACGAGCGAAGCCAATTAATTATACCAGCACTAGGGAACAGGGTGCACACGAAAATTTTCAACTCTCGGCGTCCTTCGTTTTCGAGGCAGAATCGTTCTTTCACTTTGTATGTAGGTTGTGCTAAGGGAATCACAAATTTCTCTTTTCTTCGCCAAATGGATCTCAGCTATCTGTGGAAAAGCATTCAAAGGTAAGAATAAGAAAGTTTTTGAATAAATGCAAAAATCAAGTGCTCCATATTATATTTTCAGATACGAGCAGGACACTTTTCGATGAAAATTTGTAAACCTGAAACACAGAGAGAGAGAGAGAGAGAGAGAGAGAGAGAGAGAGAGAGAATGGGAGGAGATGGATAGATTTCGATTGATCGGCTAAATCTGGAATTTGTCCATTTTATGGAAGCACCCTTTGGATGAAACCGAATCGGACAGACTGCCGAAAAAATATCAATTTCAACTGCGGCGAGACTCGATCATCTCTCTGGAGAATTACTTGTGCATTTCAGCTGCCAGCCAAACCTATATCCATTTGATAGCTATGGAAAAATATGTGTGGGTTATTGACCCTAGCCCCTCCATGTGTTTCCATTGAAACGAGAGAGCTCACGTTTTGCTCCCGACTCATAACCTATGATGCCAGACCTAACGAATATTCGGCAAATATAGAGAGAGAGAGAGAGAGTGAAAGATCGGAGAAATTTTGAGCATTGACCGAGTTTTTTCGAAGAAAGTTAGGACGAGGCAATTAGCGAGGCGAATGAAAAGCAGGAGGAACAGAAGCCCCAACAGGCAAGTTGAAGTTAGGAAGGCAGCAGGGAAGGAAGCGGAGCGCTGCGCCAGAGCACACTCGAGTGTGAAGGCTGAGCTTGCACAAACAACAAGATGGCCGCCCAGCGACGCCACCGCTTGGACGGAAGAGTTGTTTTGCCACCGTACCTCGTCAATTCTTTCCGAATGTCTGGCCGTTTGAAATATCGGCCCCAGTCCGACCTGGAAAACGTGTCGCAGCGCAGCCGGAGCGAAGAGCTCTTTGGTTCGGCGTATCAGTAGAAACTGCTAGGAACTGGCGGAAACTCTGCGACGTGCACGAAAGGACGGACGTTGCTGGTGCGGATGACAAAGCTACGACTGACTTTCCTTTTGCATCCAATTGAATCGAATCGAAGGCAGTGAATGAAGGAGAGAGAGAGAGATAGAGAGAGAGAGAGAAGGAGGAAGGGCAAAAGCGTGGAGGCTGATCGACGTATATATGGACGTGGGACGGATTACGAGTAGATAGTTATTTGCGATGCTATCGTCAACGAGACAGGGTGTGTCTTATCTTCATCCAGGGTTACTCTGCTAATTGGAGAAATCTTTTTAGCGGACGAGCGCGAGCATTAAATTCCCAATTACGAGGCAGCCTCTTTGTGGATTCCTCTATTTTATCTGGTCTATCGGTGATTTATTCCGTGCGCGCTTCTCTTGCCTTTTTGCCACTTTGCCACTTTGGCTTCGTTGAAAAACTTAAGTTAACGAAAAACAGACGCCGCGACGACACTTCTCATCCCATAATGAAAGAAAGTTCTCAGTCGAGATCAGTGCGGAAGCAAAAGCGATTTCCGAAAGTACAAGGGATTCTCGGAAGAATTATAGGGCGCGATGGCGATTGCCAATCAGCAAGGCTTATTCCGGTGTCCAGTCACCCTTGGTAAAAAAGAATGTGGAAGCCGAAAAGTCTGCACGGCGGGAGAAGGGTGGTTCGTCGCTCTTTTTCAGATCGTAAAAAACCTTGGCAGACCTATCAGGTTTCATTAGTCGAGACGTCCAGTGTCCCGGGGCAGACTACACGGGGTGGCACCACGGTGCCTTCATCCTTCATGTAGTGCCTACAGTCACTCCAGGCTGCACCGTCAGCAGTGCTACTCGCTTCAACCCCGTCACTCGATTCACTTCCTTTTTACATGACGTAATCAGTCGCCACCGTTACGACATCAGATGAGTTCAGGATGGGCAAGGAAAATTTGCCCTACGAACAACATAAAAGCATGAGAATTATGCTGGGATGGAGAATGCCGTGAAAAGAGAAAGCAGAGGAGAAAAAGCAGGAAGACAGCAACGCAATGCAATTACGTCAGGGGGTGTCACTTTGACATCCCGTGCAACCTTCGCCGGGTACTTCGGCTGCGATTGAAATTTCGTTAAGCTGCGCACTAAACAGGCTTTTTGCCCTTCATGACTCTTTTACTCGGTCCGCCTCCGAGAAAAAAGCCCAATTGACGCAATCGTGGATGGTACGAGAGCTATCAGAGATAGAAATAGATATATTGTAGAGGGAGAGAGAGAGAGAGAAGAGAAGGCCAAAGAGCCAAACACTGAGCATTGCAAATTTCGGAATAACAGAGACGCGTCAACTATTAGCATCGAAGCGTGGCCTCGTTTTCGAAACAGACGTCAGTATTGGTGAAATCCGGGAAATGACGTATTTCGATAAAAGTGCTACATCTTCCCCTTAACATAAATTAAGTTAAGATTCACTTGAACTCGGCCGGCTGCCTCGTTTCCTTTCTAACCGCATCGCTCCGTTGGAGCCTAATTCTCTAAAAAAAAAAAATATATCGTGCCAATTATATTCGCGACTTAACGAATCGTCGGGCACCCGGCTGGAACCCCGGCGAGCCATTGCCGTATCCTTCCCAGGCTCCTTCCATCCAGTTTATTTTGATGGCAACCCTCGACGTCTTCCTCGCATCTTTCCGAGTCTGGATCTCGCTTGGAAAAATTGGACTCCGTACAATTTGGCTCCGAAGAATAAGGAGAATTTCCGAGAATCCACTCGCGAGGGTTTGAGAGTTCGGTATGGCGTGACGGGGGGCGTGAGGGGGGATGGAGGGATAGGGGGATGGCGGGCACGAGGTTCGACAGACAATTGGGTTAAGTAAGTCAAATAGCTTGGAGCGTTAGCTCCGACGTACGTGTGCCTGCGTTCGATCTGAGAGCGGCCGCAGACGCCAGTGCAAACACTGTTAATATTAGCTAGCTACCTGAGATTAGAGTTTCCGAGTTCACCATCCCGAGTTCAGCCCGTTCAGCCCGCTCATCTTGTCCTCCAGCCTCCCCCAGGCCTGCCAGGACCAACCAGTGCCATCATTACCATCAGCAGCATCACCAGTACCGTTTCGAACTAACAGCCCTCGAGCACAAGGCTCAGGAGTTGCGCGGCCGCACCCCCTTAAACTGACTCGCGCCCTCGAAATATTCTCTCGTCAGTCGGAGTTTCCTGTCTTTCGAAATTTCAACAAATATAACTGCTTGTCGTTCAAACACCGCGCGGGCCTCTTTTGCCTCCCGCTCGTTCGCGACTCCTTCGGCTCCAGTTGTTTGTCTTTTGCCGAAAGAATAAAAATTCGGCCACGACGGACTAGTGAAAATATTGCGGATCGAAACAGAAGAGGGAGAAGGAGAGAAGAGGTTACTCCTAGAATGAGGCTAGAGTGGAATGCAGAGTGACCGGATGTACGGTCTCGGAACGCGCGTCCGGTTCAGAGCGGAATATCCCCTGAAAAAGTGGTAACCGTTGCCATCTGTTGGCAAAGTGCCGATTATACGAACGACGCGAAAGAAACTGAAAGGAAGACGTCGGCAAAGCAGAACGAGCAGAGAGAAATAACAGGAAAGAATGGAGAAACCATGGGAAAGCAGAAAGACGCGGAGCGTCGCGGCGCTTTGGCAACGCGCACAGAGGTCTGCATAAAGATGAATAATTGCTTCGGAACGAAAGGGCTTAGAGTAGACGCTTGTGGTAGACGCGATGGCGATAGAGGAGGAGCAGCATGGGCGTCGCGACGCGGGCTCCCGTAATCCAACGGCCCAAGAAGAGGATCGGACGTCGAAGCGCTTTAATGCATTTCACGGCGAATTGGTTTTCCAGATATTGCCAGGGTGCGAGGGTGTGAGTTGGCTTTGCTTTATAAGATCGCAGGCCAACATTCGTTGGATCTGCGCCACCGAGCTGCACCGAGCTGCACCGAGCTGCACCGAGATGCACCGAGCTGCACCGACCAAATGAAACAATATGGAATATCTTATGCTCCGGAGGGAGGTCCGATTGTATTTCATATTCCGGTCACGCTGCTCTTGTTTTCAGCGTCTCGCGCTCTTTTACGTCCGGACTTACCGCTGCTGTTCTTCGGGTCCCTCCGACGTCATTTCCGCCATTCGTTGGAGAATGAAAGAAAAAAAAAATTGGAGCGTCGACCGTTCACAGGACATCGTCGTGTCCTCTTAAAATGGTAAGAGCGACTCGAGAGCAAACTTATTCCTCCGAGGTCCTGTCACGGGCTGCTTCTATATTTAGATAACACACTTTTGATATGCTAGCGATGCCGTCAACATCGACTTGACAGAAAAAAAAAAAAAAAAAAAAAAATAGGAAATCAAGGGAATTCAGTCGCGTCGACGAAACGAAGATAATTTTATTATTGCAAAGTTTGTGTTTCCGCCTGTCCTGTTGACGCCTGGACGCTGCGCCGCCAATAAAGCGTAATAATTAAAATTTAATTCAGCTTCCCATCGCGCCGAGTTAATACGAGTGTGAGCCACGAGGACGGAGAAGAGAGGCGCAAAATGGTGCGAGATAGCGAGAACGATCGTGCGGGCGTAATTAAGGCATTATTTTTCGATTAAACGGGGAATAGAAATGAATGCCGGCAGGTAGCGACGTCGCGATGGGATTTAAATTAGCGCGAGAGCGCTGGGGCATCTGTCGCCAGTCGGGAGTCGGCAGTCGCCAGTCGCCATTAAATGTCACTTGCCGAGGGAGTCCACCCCCCACTTCCCTGTTGCCGCTCTCGAGAAGCACGAATCTTCCGCCGAGACGTTTGCTTCGTGCAAGGAAATTGGAAGCATTCGATAAGAACCTCCTTGTCGCGGCCAATTCAGCTACCACCGCCGCCTCCACCACCACCACCACCACCTTCGCCACCACCTTCGCCACCAGCTCCACCACCATCGTCCTGCGCCTAGCGACTACTCTTGCCACCTTTTAATTTCACATCGCAGAGATCAACTGACTGCAGTAACTTCGTCAAACAGTTATACCTATAAGAATCCATGGGCTCTCGGGCTCTCAGATCTGTGCAGTAGAATGAATGACCTATCGGAGTTTATTCTGGAATGCTCGTCACAAGCAACGTCACTCCCTCCTTCGTATTTTATCCGTCGACGTCGACGGCCTCTATATCTATTTTTGATAAACATCGGCTCAATCCAAACGGGATGAATCTGTGAGATCGATAGAGTGACGAGGAAGAATAAAGAGAGCGGAAACCCGTGCCCGGCCGTTTCGATTGTGGTTAAACGAGGAAACTATTATTAAATTGGATTCGAGTTCTTCTCTGTCTCCTCCGGGCACAGTACGAGATCGAGCCACGAACCTCTTTTGTGCGGGGCAAATGGTGCTGGAAAGTGTAACGCGAAAGAAATGTATTTTTCAGGAGACAAGGCAGAGAAGGCACGTTCGAGATCCTCCTACTCGTCCTGCTGAGAATCAGTCGGAGCTTCTTCGTCGTCCGTCAGTCCATCCTTCCTGCAGAATCGTCCTCGATGGAGACCTCCCTTCCCCCAGGACTCGTCTCCGGCATTTCTTCCCCAGGACGTAATCTTCAACGACGTTAAGCCACTATTTCGCTTTGTCCAAATATTTCAAGCTCACATCTTTCCAGCGCTTGGTGGCACAAGGGAGGGGGGAGGGGGGTACACTTACATCTCCAACCGGAACCCCCCCCCACCCCACCCCCCACCCTCACACCCCACTTCCATCAATTCCACAAAAGACGGATATACAGAGACTTACGTGGCTTTCCGAAATTCAAGTACGCCGATAAGCGGAACGGCATGCCGCACATTTCATTCTCGAATTCTCTCATTTTTCTCTCCCGGCCTTCCTTTTATTCCTCACGAGCGATTTTCAAGGAGAAGAAGACCTGGGGATTGACCCAGAGAGTCGCAGATGCCGCAATTGTTATTCTCCTTTCCTGTGCCCGAGTCAGTGTCAAAATTCTCAATTTTGAATTTCTAACGCAATTACGTTACATTGCAATATATGTATGAATACTATAACCACAGGGCGGCATTGTTTTAGATTTAATTTCGTAAATAGAAAAAAGGTAATCACAATTGTCACAGGAATCTGGACTTGTGTATTTGCCTGCAAGTATGTTCGTATCTGATAAAATTATTGAAAAATTATTTCCCGCGGCTGTTCAGTCGAATCTTTACAATTATTCACTCGAATCGTCGCGTTCTAAACGAAACGTTTGACCGGTGGGTGTTAAAAGTGAAAAAGCGAATTGTTCGACGAAGCTCGTCTATTTGGCCCTCGCGCCAGACGGCGACGCGCCTCCCATTGCTGCATCCTCGTCCCTCGTCTTCCAGCCCCCTGCGCCCCCCTGCGCCCCCCTCGCCCCCTTTCCATCCCGAGTGCCGCACCGCGAAGAGATCTCTCGATTGGGCTCCTCTCGAGGAGCTTTGAAGAATTGATAGGCCGGGAGGAGGAAGGAGGAGGAGGAGGAGGAGGAGGAGTGAGAAGAGGGAGAGAAGCACTTTTGCAGGTCGACCGTGGTTCGAAATAGCGAGACATCTTAACGAATGCCCAGGGCCATATTTTTCCGACATAAAGTGATAAGAAAAGTTGCCGCGTTCTTGGCGGGCAGTGTCAGTGGATTCTGTTCGCAATACCGAACTGTACCGAACCGCCGGGGAATCAGCCAGCCAACCAGCCAACCAGCCAACCAGCCATCCGACTACACGGGCAGCCGGAATCTCGCAGCTCGCACGTTGCGAACTTTATCTCGCGACAGCGTTTTGTTCCTGTTTCTGCTTCCGGTTATTTGTTATTGCGCCGGAACTGCCCGCGTAATGAAATATACGAAAGAGAGCGGAGTCGCCTCGAACTAAGCTACGCGGTGGAAGCCAAAGCTCTGGTCGGCCGCCGCCTCTTCGAGTCGCTTCCACCTTCCAGCCGCTTCTGTCCGATTTCCCAAACCCTTTTTCATGCTGCATCCTCTATCTCCTCTTAGTCAGTAATTCATAACACGATTCTATCCCCTAGGAAATATTGCGATCCGGCGCGCTGTTAACAATGCACCTCGTCTTTTTCGGTTCCCTACCTCAAATGGTTGTAAATCCATTATACCCAGTTTTAACGAGCCATCGCAAATCTAAAGGGGTGCTCTACCCGTCCGGAACATCCAGCCAAGAGTAGAATGAGAGTAGAACGGCGGGGAGCGAGAGAGGAAAACAGGGAGTCAGGGACGAAGCGCACGTTGCAAGAGCGTGCCACGCCATAAATCAATGGAAACACAATTTCACGGAAGTCTACGATAGAACCAGCCATCGATTCCTCTCCAATTAATCGACTGCGCTCCCTTCCTCTTCGAAAGGACGCTACTCTTGATTCTCTGCTACCAGCACCACCACCACCATTGGCTAACCAACCCGTTCCGCCATTCGAAGAATTTACTCGTTGTGGCAAGCCTGGTGATATATTCCTATTGATGCCCGGTGCCGGCTCGCTGCTGCCTGCTTGGCACTACTCAGTCCTACTGCTACTGCCTCGCTCGCAATCAGTCCAGAGAGAAGAAGCGTAGATTCTCAGTGATCCTCTACGAATGCGATATCGGGATTGCCGAAGACACCTTAGACGCTGCAAGTGCTAGTAGAATAGTCGAATGAAACTGGCAAATGTGCAGAGGAATACTTACCGTACTGCAAGTGGGACTGTGGAAACGAAAGGATCAAAGTTGAGAGGTGTGGACGAGGATGCAGAATGCTGACTGGTGGGATCCGCCTGTGGCTGCCACCAGCCAGTCTCGAAGAGGACTCTGACCCAATCAACTAAAATATTAACGAGCGCCAGGCAAGATATTGAAAGCAAAAGAGGCTAACAAAGCCAACTAGCATCGCGGCTCAAAGGGGTTTGTGAAAATACCCGGGTGTCGTCAAACACCGAGCTTTTTATCTCGTTTCGTTTACACGTTTAGCCAGGGAAACATCGCCGAGGGATCCTGCTGGTCAACAAATTCCAACGGCACCCACCCCACATGGCCTGCGGCACTACGGCTAGTTGGGTGCTACTGTAACTCGCGTTTTACCTAACTGCGTATATAATTGCGAATATTTAAATTACTACGTAAACATAATTAAACCTCGAATAGACGACTTATTAAAAAGATTTTACTTTTTCTTTTTTCACTTTACCAAACAAGGATGCTTTTTCACGAACAAGCAACTGGTTTTAGCAGCAGGAGAAACGTGCCGATTAGCTGCTTTCACCAAATGTGGCCCCATGAGCAAAATCAACCAATCGTGCTCGTGAAAAGACACCCTAACTCTTCTGTACTCGCCAGGCGTATTAAAAGCTAAAGATAAGCCAGGTACCTACCTTAATTGGAAAATGCGCCCATTTCACCCTGGACTCCATTATTCGATACATTCGTGATTGACTTCGTATTGTCCAGATACTAGTAAGTCGGACTTGTGGTTCACATCAGCTCACTTCAGTTGTTTTACTCCTTTGCTCAAATTTACAGAATAATCATAGTTACCTGCGGTAGGTGATGTATAAGACATAAGTTTTAGTAATACGTAATTAGTATGCTTAGAAAACCAATTGAAAAATTACAGTTCCAGGTGGAATATCTGTCTGCGTTTGACTCTATCGGCTAATTTCTGTTCATGTTGACCATGAGGATCCTCGGGCCAATTGCTTAGTGAAGTGCAATATGCACACATACGTGTTGGGTTGACATCTGTAGATGCCTGGGGTGTGTTCAGAGATCTTACTCGCAAGCAGGATAATTCGAGCACGTTGTGTCTCTTTTTATTATGGTTATTATGAAGAGGATAGAATGATACCAGAATCGACCCTAAAGAGGTTTCTGAACGTATCCCTAGAGTCACGATCAGCAACCAATCCGAACCAGCAGTCCCCACGCCAGCTGACAGCTGCGTGTTGCACCCACACCCTACACAAAACCATAGGAGCCAGTAGAGTCACTTGATGCTTGAGCTTTGTTAAGTGTCGCTAAGATGGCGAGTTGGTAGTATACTGATTTAGATTTATTTTCTATTAAAATGTTAAACTTTATTGATTTGATTAATTTTAAAATCATGCCTTATGAATCACCGCATTAAGACTTCATACGTGTAACCATTAAAATATAAAATAATCTATAAAATTGCGTTTTTTTTATTGTGGTGCTCCCAAGCTTGTTGATCTGCGTCGCACTAGAAATAGGATATTTTGTGAATGTGGGTAAATGACAATAGAGTAAACTGTACAGAAAAGTAATGGAGCTAGATAAACTGTGCCGATTATGCCTTTCTAAATGGGACCTACAGTGTAGCATATATTTAGATATGGCAAAACCTGATAGTTTGTACCATTCCATTTTAAAGAGTGTTGATATAAAGGTGAGAAATAAGTATTCAATAGGTTATATGAACACAAACACGTTTCTCGCAGACTATAATTGCATTCTTTTGTAGATTGAGAACCATTGTGGATGGCCATACCTAATATGCCGATCATGTTGGACTATCGTTAAAGCTATGAATTCATTCCGTAATATGGTGACTTCAAGTGATATTAGACTGCGATCATACCTGAAGAAATTTGAACCAGATTTGTACCCTGTATGCATGTTTAATCTGTTAGTATATAAGTGTAGATACATTTTAAATCATGTCATGCTAAATTTTTTTAGGCTGAGGAGTGGGATTTCCATCCTCCACCATTAACTTCCACTCTCGCTCTCCCAAAGTTAGACTTTGCAAGGTTGTGTACCTTCATATCTAAATCAACAAATAGTTCCTGTGATAATTACAAGGCACATGGGACTAATTTAGGAATAAGTTATTCCTATGATTCAGATTTAGATACTGTGGAAGAAATTGACAGATCTCGGATTAAAAAAGAACTTCAATCTTCTAATGACCATGCGACAAGTGCTCAGTCTGCTGGACACAAAAGCATGGAAGCCACCATAGGTAGTGGCATTCAAACTCCACGAACAATAGTCGAAATCCTTCAGTCAGAAAATAAAAAGGTATTAATAATCTTTGATAAACATGAAGACATTGCTACGATATTGCCTCCGCTGGTAGCTTCAAATCCCCTCCTGTTTGAACCTAATTCATTGGTCAGAACTCGTGAAGTATTCAATCAACTGATATGCAGAGGCATCGATCCATTTGACACTAAAGAAACAGAATGTTTGAAAACAAGCATCGATATTCAACATTTATCTGAAGAAAATGTTGAATTACAACATGACCGCACAGTTGGATCCCTTACCTCCCATCAAATAACACCATCTCCAGGAAGTGCCTCAAATGAACTATCTAACACGAATTTGTCGTCTTTAGAACGAGTTGATAATAATATTTTAAACTCTGTGGCTCATTTTCATGAAGATTTGTCCAATAAGGAACAAAATATGACAGCTGCATTAAAATATCAACAAATTTCTACCCGATCCAAATTGAATATCGAATCTGAAGTGAATTCTGCTCAGAATAGGGGTGTTGCGCAAGAATCATTTGATTGCACTACAGTTAGAATCAAAGAGGAATTAGATTTGAATGATACAACTGACGGTAACAATTACGAAGAATGTAAGAAATATTTTGAGACGACAAACATCGATGATGTATCGGAAGAGAAGGGTGTTGAAGTTGAAGAAGAAGCATCTCCTTTGTCGTGTGCAATAGACGGAAACGAGGAATCATCTGTTGAGTATAGCAGCGCATATAAATCGAGAGTACAGTCCAAGCAAAAGGGCACACAACAGAATCCTAAGTGTAAATCCATGAAAATAAATGAAGGTGAAAGCAGCAAAGTGAAAGATACAAATGAGAACGACGAGCCTCAAAATACGTACGGCGGAACTTTCAAGAAAGTTCGGCTTTGGAATAAAAATCTGGAAATGAGCATTGAAAAGGAAAGTTTTATCTTGCTACATTATCTCCAATTACGTGCCTCTTACAGGAGGTATTTCCTCTGCATTCATTGCAAGAAACTCTACGACGATGTAAAAGTTCTTCACGAACATTTACGATCTCTGTACCGCGTTGGAGCGTTTTGTCCTATTGGAGAATGCACCTACGTTATGCTGGAAGAAGTCGAATACTTGAGGCACGTTAGTGCTCACTATAAAACTGGCATAATGCTCAATTGCTCGAGAACCTCTGAAATCAGAACAATCAGCGGCCCGTGCTCGGTACTCAACAGCAAGAAACGCCTGACTGAATTTAAAAAGAAAAATGTACTTGGAGAAATGGGTTCGGTTGCAACAAAATTGAAAAAGGCAGTAGGATCCAAGGAGAAAACAATTGTTTTAAAAGAGAGAAAGGTACGTCAGTCACCCCCAAGGAAAAAATTGAGAACTTATGATTCGGAAGAAAATTCTGACCAGAGCGATGCTCACGCGATAAGCAAAGAAAGTATAATCAAGCCAAGTGAACAGGCAGCGCACAATTCCAGATATGTTTCGCTACTGCCGGACAAGAGTTGCAGGTCTGCAAGAAATATTCCTACAAATATGGGATATAATACCAGAGCGAGCAGTAACAAATCTATCACGGAAATAACAAAGAGCGATTCATCGATTAATCGATTGGTCAAGCATGACAACACTGACTCGGTAAATGTAACAGATCCGTCGTGTGACAATCTTGCGGAGGATGTCTAACGATGAAGAACAACTGAGAACAATCGATGGAAAATCAAAGTCCGAGAAAACGGTCTCAATCGAAGCTTGAAGAAGCAGAAAAACCAAGAATACTGAGTGCGTGTCAATAAAGGAAAAAGCTAATTTGCCAAAAAGAACGTAAATCACGGAAAATCTCTTATTGGTATAAATAAGAAAATCGACGGGACAGCAAAATTGGATGTGTGTTTAACGAAGTAAGGGAAGGATTATGCAAATACAAATCCTGAAAAAAGTACTTTGAATAAAAATATATGAATATAATGACAAATTGTTGGATCACTGTTTATCATTGTTTTTTTGTTTTTGCCTTTTTTTTAATAAGGATACATTACATTGTTCCATAATAATGGGGAAAGTACAATTAGCCCAATGACTGTTTAGTGGTAAATATTATTACACCTGACTCACTTTTAACTGTATAATAGTTTCCTTACGATATTGAGCAGTAAACGGATTATTCCAAAAATTTTGAGATACTATTTTTTCTTGATCTATACCTAAAATCATTTATGCATAACTAAGTCTTAGTGTAGAATGCACTTTCAAGACAATTGTAACGCATTCTGTCTTTGTCATTAAACATTGAGTTTCAATAATTCCAGATACGGAATTTGACTTGGATACTTACGCAAGAAAAGACTGAACTCAGTTCCGCAAGAATTTATAAGGAATCGTTAAATCAGCACTATTTTAATAACCTCGAACAGTTTTCATGGCGCTGCAAGAAAGTGAAGTCGTTTTAATCACAGGTGCGATATTCGAATAGAAATAGTCTTAGAGGATTAAAATCTAATTGTTAAATATTTAACTTAATTCTAAATGAAGCTTCGATGACATCAGTGAGAGGATAGACTGACGTTTGTCACTTATAAAATATGAATTTGTGTCGAAGGAGCCAGTGGATTCCTGGCCGGGCATCTTTTAAAACTTCTCGAGAAGGATAAGAGCGTCCGAGAGATCAGAGGATTGGATATCGTCCCAAGAAAAATGCCGTTTTCCGAAAGAAAATTGGTTAAGCTTTTTCAAAGAGACCTTACAAACCCGGAATCCTGCCGCGAAATTGTCAGAGGAGTTGACGTAGTCTTTCACTGTGCAGCGTACGTCTCTTATGAGTTTCCCGTGGACAAGGATCAGCTACACAAGAACAACGTCCTAGGTTTGTCCAGATACTCTGGTTAATATGTCAATATTAAAAGATAGGATGAAACTAAACGACTTAGTGTTCGCAGCTACGGAAAACCTGATAAATCTCTGTCTGGAGGAATCTGTACCTCGTATAGTCCATTGCAGCTCGAGTGAAGTCACTCTTCAATCTTACATCAAAGGTGGTATCGTCGCTCTAGTGATCTACAGTCAGGAATCAAAAATGAGGATTCCCAATGATGAAAGTAGATTGATTTTCGGCGAATACGCCGCTTCGAAGTTACGTGCGGAGAAGCTGATACTGGACGCTGATGGAAGAAAGATGAAAAACGGTCAGTAGCAAATAAAGGCCTACGCCTGTTCCGATAGAACTGATCATTAATGTGTTTAAAACAGGTCCTGGCACTCTTCGTACAACATCATTGAGACCGACTTTACTCTACGGCGAAGAGGATACAAAATTAGTTTCAAATATTTTAATGATTGCCAAAAAGGGAAATTATTCTCTGGTAAGACCCGCCGGTGCGGGCGGTAAGCAGCAATTGACTTATGCTGGTAATGAAAAATAGTTATATGATTCAAAACGTCTCAGTAGAACGAAGAAAGTATAATGGGATGATGTTATTACTTTATTGTCTTTAGGAAACGCTGCATGGGCTTTAATTTGTGCGAAGAAGACTCTAAGGGAGCAGCCTGAAGCGATCGGTGGACTTCCGGTGACAATAACCGACGACACTCCGGTGGAAGATATGCTCCGTTTTTGCGAGAGAATCACCAGAGGTTCCAGGCATCACGTTAAATTCTCCTGGACCATTCCGATGTGGATCTCCTACAGCCTGGCCTTCGTGATGGAGTTAGCTACGAGTTACTTCAGTTACTTCAAGAAAATCCCAGTAGGTATCTGCTGCTGCTGTGCTTGCTTTTCCATTGTGATTCTTACGAATTCATGTGTTTAATTGTGTTTAAGGTTTTGCCTCGTGGCATAATTTCCTACTTAGGATCCGTTATATTGTACAGCAGAATTCGCGCGTCTATTCACATGGACTATTCGCCGATCTTTTCAGCCGATGAAGCTTTTCTGGCATCGTCGATCTACTACTGCGAGTTCCTCGATAATATCGAATGATTTTTCAAGAGGAGACGATTTGAGCCACCCAATTAAGAATATGAAAAAACCTGACGCAATCAACTAATTTTTTATATTTTTCATCATTGTGATTTTCGTAACTTTCTTTTGGAAAAAAAAACCACTGGGTAAGAATCTGCAACGCTACCGGTCGCTGTTTGATCGCAAATAGTACGCAGAAAAATGATACATGTATTAATAAGTGACCTAATAAAGGAAACCTAAAAGAAAAAAAAATGTTGAAAGAAACGGTTCTAACGTGCAGTGTTTATTGCTTGGAAAAATCTTCTGTTGAACGATAAATACAAAATGATGAGATAGAATGATAACAAGTGGTTAAGCCTTTGATGGAAAGAGAGAGAGAGAGAAAAGAGAAAGTTCATAAGAATAAAATGAAAAGTAAATTACAGCACTAATGCTCATGCTTTCCAGATGGAAGCTGTGTCTGTGTTCAGCTTTATGCCGACGTTTCGCAAACGTTTCAGTCTGCATTATCAGAGCCAGGAGGTTCCGTTACTAAAGCTCCTTGTTAGGAAGTCTTAATATACCTATGATTTCTCATGGGGACCAGTGCTGAGGCCGATCTAAGTTTGGTCGATCAGCTGATCAATAGAACAATGACACCAACATATCTATCTTTATTGTCGAATTATACAACTGTCTTGACTTACAATTAGTAGCTAAAAATTATTAGAAAAGGAAACAGTCGCTCACCAAGGAAGGATTTTGAATTTCGAATATCCGCATAGAACGGAGTTACGTCATGCCCTTCGAATGTAACTACAGATGCCGCTTATAGAAGATAATTATTTTGAAGGCAGCTGTCAGGTCGAGATGTATTACAACACAAATGTGATACACTGTGATAACAACAAAGGGTCTCAGTGCGGACCAGTCGTCAAACCGGGATAGCTCAAAAATATTTGACTAAGCGATGGATAGAAAATTGACACTTAGTGACATCGTCAACTGCTGTCCGTCCCGTATTATAAATAATTAAATTCTCGTAGAACGCAGTGACAAAAAATACGCATTATGAACACGATTAATTAGCACAAATAACGATGATAACGATTACAATTATTAATAATACTATTTACAAAAATCCGTCTCATAGGAATATATGGCCTTGCGCTCTTTTCATTCTGACAGAATCCGAGCTCGTTAATCGACTCACCAACATGATACATTCCAGTCAATATATTTTAGGGCACATATTTAATATTTTTGACTACAAGATTTCTCGGATTAACAACAACGGTCGGTTAATTCTAGTTTTAAAAGGTTAACATACATAAATAAGAAATACTGCAGGAAAAGAAACGTTGATCTAGGCACGTAAATAATTGGCGAAGTACTTGTCAAGTTTTTCAATTTTTTTTTTTTTTTTTTTTTTTGGTGGTTCGATAGACCGGAAATTTCGCAACTGCTGATAACTGTTGCGTTTTACTTTTTTTTTTTTTTTGATCCGCAACTACACATCATCGCCATCTTTCGGTTTATCCATTTTTCGATACCGCTTCTTGGCATTTCGGTGGTCACGTTGCCTTAAACTACAAAAATGCTATCCATACGCTAACAACAATTCTTTTTTAAAATAAATTATGAATTACCATACACCTACGGTTAACACCATCAAAACTCCGGACTAAATGGCACCATGTATTACGAACATTCAAAATTGAATGATTCTTGCAATAAAAAAGGAAAGGAAAAAATGGGGCAAAATTTTCCCAACAATGTTAAGTGAACCATTTGACCTAATGTGCTTAATACATAAAACTTGCACATAATTTTGATCAAGCGCAGTCGTTGATCAAAATTAGGAAACTTGTCGTTTATAAACGGACCCGAAATGTAAATGACGTAAAAAAAATAGGCTGAGTGTCAGAGAAATACATCGTTTTGCAGAGAATTAAGTATTTTCGCTTTCAATTCAATAAATTCTCCATGAGATGTATCAATTGCACGAAACTTGGATTCTTAATCCATTGCTGAAGAAACGCGCGATCCGACAGTGAAGTCTTTATATTGCGAGAACACGCAGATCTGCATTGAAACGAAAGTAGAGATTAATATTATTTTTTATAGAAGATCTAACTCATAGTAGGATTAGAAATTAGGGAAAGATATCCCACCTTATCCTTCAACCTCTGGCATAACTGTAAGGATATGGTAAGCAAGACTAGAGCTTCATTTAACCAAGGCACACTGCATTCCGCCTGATGAGTTTCGTATTTCACACTTCCATGTGAGTTCTCCAGCTGATAAACGGCCAATACCAACTTATAACTCTGAATGTAAAAACTGATTGCTAAATTGTCAGGTAGGTTTGGATTTAATGATTTCTGAAATGCACAAAAAATACATGAAATGATCCTTTACATCCATGATTGATAGTAAATGATGGATGGATGTACAGAGATAATTGATATGACCTACCATGTTACGGCTTTTGATCAGGTCATCTATAGTTTTTTTTCTAGGAACAATTAAGCTTGTTCTACTGCGTTGGAGACAACCTAGAATATTTCCCAGAACATGCATGACCTCGTCAGAAGTTTTAAAGAGGTAATGACGGTCAACATTGTCAATGTGAGCAATGGCTTGTTGCAAATGATTTGCAGCATCCTGAATTTGTTGAAGCTTCCAAGGATGGTCGTTCTGTATACTAGTTCGCATTGTGGTATTCTGCTGACGTTGTATTTTAAAATTTACTTCCTAAAAATTAGGAAAAATTCAAAAACTTATGAAAAATTATACTTTCGAAGCACTGAAAAATTGAACTTACTGCATTAGTAATGCTATCCCCTGTAAGAACAATTACACATTTGACCTGGTCGTGGGGAGCAGTGAAAACAAATCTGTCTGTTTTGTTCTGCTGATCATTTCCAAATAAGGTCAAAGGAAAACGTTGAGCACACTCCTAGAGAAAAACCAACTGTAAATACTACCAACATCATTTGTTTAAAAAAATAATGTATTTGCATACTGTCAGAATGTTTCGCAGCTGTGACAAGGAGGAGTGCACCTCCTCATGAAGAACCCATTCAAATTCCATTTGCTGAAAGTGCAACAAATTTTTGAATGAATGATACTTGAAAACAGAATGGATAGAAATTATTGTTATCATTTAAAATTGGCTGCCACAGAAATGCAATAATGTCAAATGAAGAATCATAACCTTAAAATTAATAATTTAAAGTCACAATTTGACCAAACAGTGGCTAATCCTGATTAATTTAATGGCAAATGTAGCCTTTATCTCGAAAGGCAACAGTCAATAAGAGTGTGCGATTAGATAAATATTAGATAAAGGCGAATTACTTACGAGATTGTGAGCCTCCTCCTTCTCGCAGTCAGCCATTTTTTCCAGTGTCTCCATCTATTTGCAGCTGCGCACCCACGCACTTGTCAATTGACATTCGTTGCAGCTGCAGCAAAAAATTGACAGAAACTAACTGAATGGTTTATCATTTGATTCCCAGTGACCTTTGCTGATTAATATCGTGAGTTCACACCAATAGGTTTCATGTAGTAACCTTTGAAGAGTATTCGGCCCTTCGCTCTAGCGAAGAATTGTTGCTTCAAAATTTATATATCCAATGTGAATCTAAATAATAATCAGATAATCCATCCGATGTTGATGCTAAAATCTATCGAATAGTAGAAAAGATTGAAACCAAGAAAACTTATTGATTAATCATGACTCCGTTGGAAATTTCAAAACGAATAATATTCAATACTACGAAAACAAAGTTAAAACCCAATAAACACATAGCAACCGTTACTTACAATATGACAATTTCCTACTTTGAGGTAAAATTAATGCCTCTGCTCAGCTTCGAATCACTTACCTTGCATTTGATCGAAAGAAAAAGGACAAATCAATGATACAACACGAAAGGAAGACTGCATAATTCAAATTAAAATAATCCTCCGATTGATTTAATTACGTTACATAATTGCCAATTATGTAAGTTTATTTGGAATTGTTTAGAGAAAAATTTAAGCGGGTCATATGAAATACAACAGCTGTAAGGAAACGTGAGAACCTTTTGTGAAGACGCCCAAGTGCACTGAGTACAATATCGATTCTTATAGTATATTTTCTCAGATAAGCTTGCCTGTTCACCAATTAAGCGATACCGACTTTCTGGAAAATAACGCAGAGGCGATATAACGGTGTAACAGAAAGATAAAGCTAATGAGAATAAGATTGGTGCCTGTATCAAATTCATATCTCGCACTGCTCACACAAGAACGCCATTCCTAATAAATTGAGATTCAAGTGGTCATCAATCACCTACAGTTGTACATAGTTACCAGTGCACAGGTGCTTGAGAACTTTAGATCCATGTCACGTTCACATTAACTAACACTTGTGTCAATTAACGGTAACAATATTATAATACTTTTACAGAGAGTCTAGTTAAGAAGCATGGGACTAAGACTTTATTATGACAAGGAACATAAAGTACTTCTACAAAAGGGCGAACAGTTCATGTCAAAATATGAAGAGATCAATGCATTTCAAAAGGTTCCAGTCCTTGGGCATAATGGATTCAAACTGATAGATAGGGTATAAGCAACCTGCTGCTTTGTAAAGATATTCAGTGTAAAATACAATCAAACTTATATTGTCTCTTCCGTAGTGTGATGATTCTACAACATCTTTGTCTTGAATGCAATGTAGATGAACGTATAATCCAAAAATCAAGCAAGGGTCGATGAGTACCTTGAATAGCAGCATAATAATAATTGATTGCATTCCTTAAGGTATTACTTAGTAAATGTTTATAGAACTATATGACAATTATTCGAGATGTCAAAATTGTTAAGCACTACAAGGACTTGATTTTGTGTTCTTTTACAGTTATGACAACAATGCCCAAAGGGAAGTCTGGAAGACCTGAAAAAGTTAGAGAGTTTGAGTTTATATGATTGAATTTCTAGATCAACTGGAAACCATTAGGTCGAAGAACAAACCATTCCTCACAGCTTACAAGATTGGCACTGCTGACATTATAGTTGCCTGCGAGGTTGAACAACCAAGTACGTCTTATATTCTTGATCATATTGTAATATGATCCGATATCTTCAGCATTGTTTTTGCAATTTTAGGAATGGCATGTTTTAATCGTCGCGAAGGTAGAACACAGCTCACTGCATGGCTTGAAAGAGTAGCAGAAGAGGTAAGTCCTCATTATGATGAAGCATATAAATATGTTCATCGAATCGCAAGCAAATAGTTAGAAATACCACCACACAGCTTTAATTAAATAGTAATTATGAGATGATTTTGTTTAATTGTAATTTGTCGATAATTGTTTTTAAGTTATCGCTATACATTCATTCACATAGAAATAGAGATTAAAGTCGAGGATTGTACGAGTAGCCGATGTTTAAACTGTTTTCATACTATTTGCTTTTCACTATCTCAAACAGATGTCAAAAAAGTGATATATGATAATTTAAATGCGCATGTACACTACAATAATTTAATACAGTTTAATACACATCACATTGATGATTATAATTAACATTAATATCACTCGCATTGCCTTATATCTTAAATGATTCCCTCACTAACATAAAAGTCATAGATAGACGCTTGAAGCCACAAAATACACGAACCACTTGTGAATCGCGGGATCAATTTTTATTTCACAAATTCCATTCCAATTAACAAATATACACAGATAGTATATTTTTATATGGAAAATAATTTTTTTGTACTTCAACCTCACACTTTACATGAAAATTTTGTACGTTTATTCGTCAGAGTAGGTGTATATACTACGAAAGTGCATGTGCGTTATGCACGCAAGTGTGGTGCATACGCACATGCACACACATGTAGGTACCGGTGCTGCTATGATGCATTTATTTATTTTTTTTTTTCCACTGACATTGAGTTTAGTATGCAGGTATTTGGAAAAATACAGAGTATGATCTAATCTATCCTAACAATAAAATGATACAATTGTGATTTCTTATACTATATACTTATTTCACTGGTCCCACAAACTTTCAGTATAACAGCAGACATCGAAATTGACATTCTATACACCTAGAAGAAAATAGATGAACAGTAGCCAAACATTTGTAAGGACAACATTCGTCAAATGGAGATAGACTGGACAAAAATGATTCATAAAGGCCGCAAAAAATGTCGGTCCTCCAACTTCAGTTTTATATAAAACTATAATTTGTGCGATATCAGTTTCTTAATACCGAAAGATAGTAAGTACACTGTCCAGGAAATACCTCTGAAAAATTAATTAACTAACTGTGACACTTAAAATAAGAAATATAAAAATAAAGAATAAAAAAATCCTAACTAAACAAAGTCACGTTTAAGGTAAAGATTTCGTTACAAAATTGCAGTTTCGAAGGGAAAATTTGTTTTTTTTTTTCCCAATCGTTTCAATAACGTCTCAGCTGTTCTGATAAATACTTTTTTTTTTTTTGTTAATTTTCACCTTTGGAATGAAAAATTGAGCAAAGCATCACAATAGTTTGAATAGTTGGTAATCAGTCGATGGATCCAAAACCTAAACAAGTGAGATCAAAGGACGTATGATTGTTTAACGCAATTATAAGTATGGTACTGACGAACGTCAGACTATTATTAAGTATCTGGAAATAACACTTAACATTAATCACACAGAAGACCCTGTTTCATCTGAATTTTATAGCATACGATCCCATAATATTCAACACTTCGAGTCCACTTAGGGTCATTTTGATCCCAAAATTGCATTGGCTCTTTAAAGCTCGCCAGAAAGATGTGCACTCGAAGGATTAAGAAATGCCTATTGTCACATTGATCAAGAGTATCCATCTCACTTCGAGGCATCGTTAATATATTTCAATGCTTATGTAATTATCTCTTACCATTAGATCTAACAGCAAAGTATCACTTATAATGTATAATATTATCATAACGAATGACAGTCCACAGACACTGCAACACTTATTTATATGATAGGGAGTATCGCAGTAGATTCTGCACGCGAGGTGGACATCGTTACAATTTCACATATACTCGATATAAACTTACATGTATCACATTCATCACCGGTAGAATAAATTTCAAACTTAGAGATTAGCCTTCGCTCACGAAGGCATTCAGGCCAACTTCTTCAGTTTGGGCATTTTCTTCGGGCATTTTTGACCGTGGAAAAGCCAATGTTGTTCTTGACAGCTCTCGTTACAATAGAATGTAAATTCGCATCCCAAACACTTGAACATGGATCCTGTCGAGCCGCAGTTTGCGCATTTCAATGTACTCAGGATGCTCGGATTGTGCGTTACTTTGGCGAGATGCGGCGTCCCGCAGTTTCTCTCCATGCTCATTACTTCCTTGGTCAGATGCATAAGAAGAGATTTCGAGGACATCGAACTGTCTATCGGAACCGATTGTTCCTTCGAGGATGGAAAATTCGGATCAGAAGTGCCGCCTGTTTGGGAAATTTGACTATTTCGATTTTCTAGTAAAACCGCCTCGTAGTTTCGTTTCATCTGCGAGGCCGCGATGCAATTGTTAAGCTGATTTATTTCATTGTTGGAAAATCGAGACAGGCTGCTCTGGCCTGCCAGCCAATAAGAATTTTCATTGCGTTGCTGGATTGCTGGAGCGTTGGAAATGCGAAACTGCTCGTTCTGACTGCTGGGATGTAGGACAGTTCGGTTTGGTCCAATACTCTGACCAATCGCCGATGGCTGCATGTATTCTGAACTGATGTTCTGACTCGGAAAAGCTGCTGCTAGGATTTGGTGCTTCATCATCTCCGTCGTGAACTGTTCGGTTCCTTGAAGGTTTGTTATTCTCTCTGTATTTTGACCTAGACGACTGTTCAGCGAGTCGACCATAACCTGATGTGGACTCACAGATCCCGGCTGTAGATGAGGATACGGAAATGTCCGGTAGCCATACAGTGGATGATAGCCGAAGGAAGTTCCGTAAGGATAGCCCTGTGTCAGATAAATCAGGAAGTGGATCTATACTGTGCTCGAGAGAAAGACACGCCTTCGAGTCGGATACGTTTCCTTTGAATTTAATCGATTGACACTTACGATAAAGTTATTTTGATAAAGCTGCGTCGCCGCTCCAGTTGCCCGAAAACCTTGCTGAAGTGCAATCGAATTCTCTTCCCACCTATTGTTCTTCCAACGTCCATTGATGTTGTTCAGTTTGATACTCGTGGGCATGTCCACGGCAGTAGCAGTCATCTTATACATATCCGAACCAGGAACCTGAAGAACGATGCATTCATATGTTTTTATCAATATTTCTATTACCCAATAGATAAGATCGAAAGCGATTCTTTAAGATGTAAAGTAGGGATGGAGGAAAGTGGGGGAAGAAAGAGAAAAGAAATAACTTAAAAGGAATCGTAACGTTATAATCATATCAAAGTGACCCTGTTATGTTCCTAACTACGGTTTCGCCCTAATGGAACAATATTAACAGGATTCAACTGAAATCCAATTAGATTTGCAACCCTTTGCTCTCCCACGTTACAGGGTTACAGTTAGTTCTCCCTTAATGCAAAACTCTGTATAAGATAACCAAAACGGATTTGTCTAGTGACTATTTCGCGAGGCTGGACGAAGTGTTGATGCTAAGGAGGCGGATATCGCTTTAGTTTGCTTACTCAGCGTCCCTCGATAAGAGAGCTTCTTCTTTCACCGTTTTATCCCTTCTAGCAATCGTGGACGGTCCAGCGAAATCATACACCACTATGGTGCAGCGAAAATCTGCGTACTGACAAATTTCTGTGCACCAAGTTTCAGGCACCGATCGACCGTTTTACCTAACCTTTCTAACATCCGATCGTGTTTAGCGTCAAATAGATTTCTAGAGGACATATAGATATGTAGATACAGAGTTATTCGGTGGAAACAAACCACCTGAAGTTAGCGCGCTCATTTGAGTCCTATGATAAACCCACATTCAGCTGGTGCGTTTGGGCTGAACAATCTGGTATGATAAAAATATTATTTGACATGTATGCTGGATACTCGAAAGACAGATTAGTCAAAGTTACGAATAGACGGGGCACCCGCAAGTAGCTCGACAGTTCGACGATGACGCTGTCGTCGCTGGTTTGAAAACTGTCAGTTTCGAAGATTTTCCAAGGATCAGTGCCGCAGGTCCGACTCTATAAGTATGGCAGCTCGTGGAAAACTGATCTGAATCGGGGTCCAGGATTTACTTACCCGAAAATTAGAGGGGTCCTCCAAGGTTGTCATGGCGGGTGCGGTGACATCCGATAATAACTTCGTGGGGATGCTGGACGACGTTTTGACTGCTGATTTCGTCGGAATTTGTTGTTGCGACATTTGAGCTACCCAGTTTCCAAGAGTTGGAAAATTTTCGCTCATTATTTGACGGTTAGTACGTTGACTGGAGTCTTTTTGAGATGCATCGCTTTTTGACCTCTTCGTCGATCTAAGATTGCATATTACCTTTTGAAATGCGCATTGCCGTGAGCGAAATCTTAAAAAGAAATTTTGCTAAAAAGGGCGCTGCTTACCGAACTTTACCGATGTTCATCTTCGTGTTCAGTTGCTGAGCTCGATAGGGCTGACCAGCAGGCTTACCGGAAGCTGACGTTCTGCTATGATGAGATGCTGAACGAATCGTGGGCCTTACAGCTGCGGAAGCTTGAGTAATTTTCGGGGGAATCTTAAAAAGTTTAATAAATTAAGAAATAGTCAAGTAAGCGAAAACGAGCCATCGAGATTGCTCACCTGTTGAGGCAAGACTGTTCTCGCTGCGACGGTACAATCCTGAGAGCCGAAATTCTGATAAAACGTTCCGTTTCCATTGAAGTTGGATTTCGCAGGAAGGATTGTAACATTTTTATTAATCGACATATTTCCTGCGTTGGCAGCCCTTCCGTATTCGATGGGCTGTGCATTGTTGTCGAAGGTCGCGCTCGTCCCAGCGAACGAGCCGGACGGAAGAGGGTTTGCCTGAGCAGAATTCGCTTCGACGAGTCCGTTTGCGTTGCGGTAGACGTTTGCGCCTCCAGGATTTTCAATCTGGATGCAGCTGCTAGGCAGGCTACACGATGTCTGCAAACTCGTTAGGCTGCCCGTGTAGCGCAAAGCTGCGCTTTGTTCTCCATGCATGTTTCCTATACTCTTTCCCGTGACTGGCCGAGTCTCGCCGATCGCCACTGACCTCTGGCTGGAAAAGTGGCTCTCGCTCGCAACCTGCTGTGGATTCTCCCCGTAGTTCGGGATGCTCTCCACGAGCGTCATCAGGGTGTTCAAAGCGCGTAATCGTTCCGTGTCCGACAGCAGAGCGTCGTTCCTCGTCTTAGCTAAAGAAGCAGGGACCGCTGTGTCTCTTCTCAAGGGTTCAGAAATTCTATTCGCATCTAACGGAGGACACGCTGAGGTGCTGGGCGACTGCCTGGTTGATCTGCTCGCTGAATCGCAGGTTTCAGACACTGCGGAGAGTCCAGCTCTTGGCAGGACCGGAGGACTGTTACGCAAATGGGAGGAAGATCCGCGAGAATAATTCAAGGGTAAGGTGGGCGAGAGCTTCGGTGGCTCGGGAGAGGGTGGATCTTTCTGCGGGACGCACTGAACCTTATTTTCCTCCTTGTTCTTTGTGTCCATCTCGCCGGAGAGCTTGTTCAGTTGCTTGGTCAAGTTCTCGGCTTGCTTTTCAGTACAGTTGATCATCTGTTGAACTCTGCCACGCTGGAAACCGTCAGGTACTGATTCCATTTGCTTTTTCAATAGCCCCGTTTGCATCTTCAGTTCCTGCAACATGATTCGAAGTTTAGTTCGACGATACTGCAATTGCTCTTCGACGCTTCTCCGTACGATTGACTTTGAGTTAGCCGACGAATTTTTCAAGTCGTAAAACTGCTCGTGCTCCTGTTCCTCGTCCTGTTCCATGCAAGAACTTTCATCCGAAGATATTGACTCGCGATGCTCAGTAGCAGCTTCTTCTGGTACGTAGGTTGCTTTTGGACCGATACGCTTCTGATATCCAGCAGCTTCCATTGCCTGAATCTTAAGCTGTTGCTCGAGTGATTCCTGCATCTTAATCTCCTCGAATCGTCTGCAGTTATCTTTGATCATTCTTTCAGAATTTTCCTCTCCAGGCTCTTGCTTTCCCTGCTCATTTAATCTCTGTACCTCGTTCATCCCCTCCTGCGTCCTCGAGGACAGCGATAAGGTTGACGTGCTCTCCAGGGAGCTGCTATCCAAGTGCAGATCTTCCACGTAAACTGGAAAACCAGCCTCGCTGCTCTCCTTCGAGTCTCCTTCGGGAAGAGATTCGTTCCTCGAAGATCTAATATTCTCGTTTACATTAGAATCATCGGATACGATTTCTCGATCATTTGTCTTATGAGTCGCTGATTGAACTTTTACCTTTTTTTTATATTCTTCGAATTCAAATTCGAGTAGCGGCATGGAAGGTAAGTTGCACGTGTTCTCCCCGTTACCTTTTGTTATCGGTATTCTCGAGTTCAAAGGTTTTCGCTCTACCGTCGCCTTTGCAGAGGCCTTGTGCCTCTTGGCCACGGAGATTGGTACGGAAGTCGGACACTTTTGGATGAACTGCTCTACGTCGTAGTGTTTCTGCTGTTTTTGCACCGAAGTCATTTCTCTGCTATTGTTTCTTTCTTGCGTAATCGCCCTCAATATTTCATCTTCAATTGAATTCTCGACTGTCGCGTTTTTTTGGACTCGCGACGATGAACTTTCATCAGCACGGCAGTCCAAGTTCAATTTTCCGCAACAGTCGCCGGATTTACCTTTGACGTTGGCGCTATTCTGCGAAACCACTGTGAGATCAACTTGACTGACGTTTCCTTCGAGAATGTGAAGCGTCGCGGATGAAAAATCAATCTCCAATCCGGGGAATTTAATATCCGTAAATGGCGATATCGGAGCAGGTGTCATACCTGACACTATTCTGTAGTTTGTCATTTCCTCAGCTTTTTTCTCCTTCGCCAAATGATCCGCTTTCTCCGTATTTCCCTGCAAGACCTTCCTGAGTTTCAACGGAGGTATCTTTTCGTTATTCGAATAATTCCCAATCAGGAAATCATTGACATCGTCCGAATTCCGATTGTCCGATTCCGAGTTCTGATGCTCCAGAGATTCCTTCTCTTTCTTCCTATTTGTTTTAAAAAGTTCAACTTCAAGGTTGCCAATCTTCCTCTTCACCTGACCGTGCAATCCGTCCGAAAAGTTATCTGTTATAATGACGTCGCTGTCGCTCTCGATTTGAGATTCAAATGAATGTTGCTTCTCGGCACTCTGATCTCTCGACGAGCAAATGACACTTGGTGGTTCGCCCTTCGATCCGTTCACGCGATCCACACGATCCACGCGATCCACACGATCGGCAGACTTCTGCGTAGTCATGTGCGCCAGCTTCAGAACAGGAGAATCCTTGGGAAGCTTCACCATCGCGTTCCTCGTGGGTATTGGCATCGGCGGTACCGGTCTCAAAGGCAGCGACCGATTCGGTTGCACCGGGATGCACGTCGACCTGTCTCGTAGCGCCGTCGCGAGGCTGCTGTTCAGTCGACCAGAGTCTATCATCTTGAGAGACTCATAGGGAAATAATCCTGTAACAGAAAAAGTACAACTACATCGGGGATAGGGAGACGCACGAGGCTAACGTTCCAACTCGTAAACTATCGCTAATAAATCGGCTCAAAGGTCGAAGGATCTGAAATGTTTCTCTTGGAAAGCTGCTTACATGAAACCTCCTTCTCTCTTGGAGAAGCATCCGGCAGAACCTCCTGCGAACTTGTGACAATGTCTTCTTCATTCTTGCCAACTTTAAATTTCCGATTTGACGGACCACGAATGTCCTCGTGACTGATCTTTATTTCGTCTTCGTTCGATCCTACCGTATGAGCGATCGGCTTGGGAGATTCCGCGAGGGTCACTAGCACTTTCCAGTCTTCAGTTTTAACGCTGCGTTTCACAGACGCGACAACGTTCTTCGGATGAACCTCATTATAAGGAATTCTTTTACAAGATTCCGTCAGTTCCAGTTCTTCGAAGCGCTTGTCAAAATCTGACGTGCAACTTGACGATTCTTTGTTTGCAATGAAATGCTTAATGTCGATGCTAATGGGCAAACCCGATCGATTTGCAAAGTGAGAGGCCTGCGCGACGCTAAAAGAGGGAAAATTTTGTTCAACAGGTGCGAGGAGGAGCTCGGATGTTTTGCCTGGAAGCGAGCAGGTAATGTCTGAATAAACATCCGCTGCAACGATTTCTTCTAAAGACTTTTTATGATTTTTTCTCAAATCTAATGAAGTCCTTGCTTTGGTAGAGTCACGAGCGTCCTCGACTCTCGATGTATCATCGTCGCACTCGGCATCCCTTTTATCGTTCGATCTAAAAGGCACCGCCTCATCCTGAATAGGAGTATCGGATGCTGCACTAATCAAAGCGGCAGAGTCGATATGGAAAATCTCTTTTGCAAAAGTGCTATTTGCACATTTGGATCCTCCAATAGCCACAGTCGTCTTTCTCTTCATCTCGTCCTCGTCTCCTTTATGCTTTCTCGCTCCTTCATATCGAGCCACGTCCCTCTCTATACTGCTTTCATTTACTTCATCTTCGACCGACATCCTTTCTTTAAGGAATCTTCCTTCA
The DNA here is from genome assembly GCA_031762395.1 of Calameuta pygmaea. NCBI lineage: Eukaryota > Metazoa > Arthropoda > Insecta > Hymenoptera > Cephidae > Calameuta > Calameuta pygmaea. The sequence goes on from JASANN010000472.1 coordinate 250,632, forward strand.
GACTCAATTCTTTCAATGTCTTTGACATCCCTGCGTCCCGAGATAGGCGTCTCCTCAGAGGCAGCCCCTTTCATCGAAGCGTCGGTTTTAGCTTTGCAGACAAAAAACTGTCGTGCAGCTCTGGAATTGCTAGATTTACTCTTGGGTAGCTTATCTCGCGTTATGATAACGGCAGGAGAAAGTATCTTTGTGAAAACGCGCGACATCGCCTGTTGCTCTGTGTATTTTAATACGGACTTTCTGTCATTTCGGCTCTGCTTGTCCTTCTCCTCGCATGTCTCGTGCGAAGTCCCTTTGGAAGCTACTGTCCCGGAAAATTCAGCAATCGATTCCTGCCACTTTCGCAAAAGATAGTACGGAGGTGTCCAGGTCGGGTCGTGCGATTTTTTCATTCTTCCTTTATCTTTTCCTCTCGAGTTCTTCTGTCTGCTTCTTATCTTAACACTTTGGGCCACGCGCATATTCCGATCGTTCGTGCCCAAACGATCGTTCAGACTGAGGTTGTTCATCTTCGTTAGGCAGGGCTCTTCCCTTTCTCGGTATCCACCTACAAATTGTAACCGTAACCTCGCGGTTGGCAAGAAAACGTAACGTTTTTAGAAAGGGTATCAAGATAAACGCAATGAAGAGGATTCTTGATTCAGGGGACGAGTAAACAAGTACGGGCACGTTGGCGTTCAAAGAATTCTCGAAAGCTTATCCTTTCTTCGGAATCGTCAATGTCAATATTGGCACTCGGCTTTTGTTCCTAAACTATATTTCTTATGAAAGAGGGATTATTCTCTATTTTCACGGGCGGCACGATCCCTCCAAATCTTGAACTTGTCGTTCGTGGAAAACAATTTCTAGAATTATCAAATTATTACGTTCCGAGGGAAGAAAACGAACGTGCTAGACGGCTACTTCACCCGTTACGCCATACGTGACAATCGTCAATCTCACAACGAAATGACAATTCCACTCGTGGCTGAAAGATTCTTGCACTGTAAGACAGAAAGAACGAGACGTCTGTTGCTAGATCAACGACACTTCCCCAAAAACAGATATTAATTGCTAGGCCGACTATTGGCCAAGCATTGAAATCAAAAGCTATAATGGAAGAGGAGAAACACCAGCGGTGAAGAGTGCAAAAGTGCAAAGGACTTTTGAATTCCGCGAACAACGAAGAGCGCGAAAACAGCCCTTCGAAATACTTCAATACTTGGGATAGTTATGCAGGTGCACGCGCAAGCACCGAAATGCGTCTCGAACGATCGGTCGCCTCATGGAAATATGGTTTAAGCTGCCTCCGCAAGCAGCACCGAGAAATTGGCTGACGTCGAGTGAAAGCGTCTAGCTAGGTTACCTTTGAAGGATAATTTCTAGTCCTGTATACTTTTTTTAAAGATTCGCCCATACGAGTCACCGAAGCTGTTGTGGTTGTTGCTATGGCTGGCCGAGCAAAGGGTGGACGTGCCCGCTGAGGGTGGACTTGGGGGATAGGAAAGGTTTTTACGGTAACGCGACGAACAGTATCGACTGGAGATATGGATCGTAGCCAATTGTCTGACGTGGCCGCGCGGTACAGGCTATAAGAAGCTTCGTGCGTGTACAAAGTGCAGCTGTTCGAGGCTCCTCGCGATGCTCGAGCTGCTCGAAACGATACCTAGTTCCATTAGTTGCAGCAATTTGCTGCATTTATTTATTAAGTTTCCACGAAAGTGGCAGAGAAATTTAAAAAATATTATTTTACGTTATATTCCCTCATTCTCCTGTCCTTACCGCCCTGACTATTCTATCGGCCAGAGATCGTCAATTTTCCTTAGAACAAGAAGCTTCGTACGTTTTTCAAGTGAAATGATCCAATTTCACAGGAAAGTGCATATTTGTTAAATCAAGAGTCAAAATTCGCGACTCTATTGAATAGCTCTGAAAGTGATGTAAATTTTATGCGAATGAAGGATGCCTATAAATGCCTAGCGGCGGCGGCGGCGGCGGCCTGGAACTGACACGCGTTCACCTGAGCGGATTTTAAGCGTCCAGGCAGAGATAGAAATTTGAACAACATCCAAGCAGCCAGGAGCGCGAACAGCTTTGGGAAAGTTTGCGCCACTCCTCTCTGCAATTCGATATTTACAGTCGCAAATGAAGCAGCCGGTTACTCAGTATTGCTGCCAAGTTTGTCTCTCGGTAGGCTACACATTCAGATAGAATAGAGAGTCTCGTTCTCGGCAGATCTAATTGCCGTTTCCTGGAAACGCGTAATTAGCTTTCGTTTCTAACTTCTCTAATGACACGTCGTTCTTGGTATTGGAGAAGAGCAAAGTACGAAATGATGAAACAGGCCAAGGATGGTGGTTCGAATGCTCGAAGATCGCGTCTCTAAACGGATCCACTTAGTTCCCTTGGAAGAAGCTAAGAGATCGTTCCTCTTGGCATCCCTGCCAACAGTCCCATTCGATAATTTCCATTTCCCCGGGAAAACTCCCTGCGAATCTATATGCATAACGAGGAAGCATGTAGTAGCCAACAGCACCTGCAGTGGCTGCCAGTCATCGAGCCTGATTTCATTAGCGAGAAACAACCCGACGATCGATATACCGTATAGGACGTGTACCCCGTTATGACTTTACGTTCGAGCTTCTACGTGGAATAACGTATCTAGAGGTAGTCGCCGCTACCTTCCGAGACTTCTCCTTGGACCTTCTTCGCCGGCTTCGGTAGATTTCACGAAACATTTGATCCGAGAGATCTTTCTGACTCGAGGAACATTTAATCCGCAGGAGAGAATCTCTGTATCACTTGACACCTCGCGCGATTACAAGGATAAGGCTCATTTCGAAAATGGAGAAACGTGATTTCTCAAAGTGCTGGAGGAGAGGCTCTCGCTGGGGTCCACGGAAAGAGGAACTAACGGCGGCAAAACGGTGCAGCGGAACAGATAACTGATTGTCAGATAACATTAAGCGGTGGGAAACGAGAAGCAGAATGCGCGCACATCGAGCCACGAGCAGAGCTCAAAATTCCCGGGATTTCAAGCTCTCACTGACGTGCATCCCCCTTACAAGGGAGGAATCGGGAAGTGCAGCCCTTGTAATTGGCTAACCGGATGCTCTATTTGGCGGCGCACGCGGAATAAACTTTATCGCGACGCAGCGGTAGAGGGGATGCAAACTGTTGGGTTACGCGACGTCGATCATCCGTCCTCCCCTCCCTCTTCCTGTTATCCGTCCATCCGACTATTTCTTTTCTCTTATCTCTAATCGCCTACGGACTTCCACCTTTTTTCGGCAAACAAAACGCCATGCATCTTTCTTCCTCTCCCGTTCGCCACGCCGCGTCACATTTCTCCCTGACGTCTGAAGCACACCACGTGCGATGCCAAATGCCAAATGCCCTCGCGTCTTCTAGACTAATCGACAACAAATGATCTACCAGCGATAAAACCTATTGGTGTCGACGATTTGTCCAATCGAACGGCCTAAACAATTTCCAATTAACGAAGGTATAAGCGGCGAGCATAAACTAACGCGAATTAACAGGTACGAGGCCGGAAGTCCTTTTCTCGTGGTCACCAAGTCACCAAGTGAATGTCGAGAGCGATTTGAATGTTCGTTCGGTCCCGAAAGGCTCCACCGATCGACGTCACTGGGGTCACTCGGATCGCGAGCGTCGCGGTGCTGATCGAAGAACTGTTACTTTCACGTAGAGTTCGAGGAACGAGATATCCTCCCTCCTCCCTCCTCACGGAATGGTGGCTCCATTATTTACCATCCCCACTTGTCGATTTTTCTCTCTTTATCGTTTCACGTTATATCGAGACGCAGTCACGTGAATAAGTGAGGAATGGCGGGCCATTAGGGGCGTCGCGCATTACTCCTACCTCCTCCTTCGACCCTTCTCTCCTTTTCTCTACCACATGCGTCCTCGCTCCCTCCCTGACCAGCGCAATTCTACCTACAACCAACCCCAACCTTCTTATGACTCAAACTTGAACCTTGAGGCACATCGCGGGAGGCACGAGTTTTCTTTCTGGAAAGTTGCTTTAAACATGAAGATCCTCAGGAGTTGGTAAGTGCCCATACAGTTAGATATTTTATTGTCGCGAAAATATTCGATGGGTTATTCTTCTTTAAATAGCCGACAGCTGGCACATAATTGAGAACAAGTCTTTATCAGTAGCACGCCTACTGAATTGCAAGATCAAACCTACCAATTACTAAACAAGGACTGAAGTCACGTGAATTTCGACTTCCGTTGCACCCATTTGATCTTTGTATTGGATGATTGAAGCGTTTGATATCTTGCGCAATTCCATGCTAAATGTTAATCGACCCTATCTATCGTGACACATGGAGGATCGATTGATCTTGCTATTGGACTCCTAGGCATTTTATCAAGCAACTTTTATGCTTTATGAAAAACGAGAAAAAATGCGCTAGGGACATTAATGGGCATGAGGGAATTGGGCATTAGTTTTGACGTTGACCCAATGTTAGTTTAATAACGATTTAAATGGAACCTAAACATTCTTTTGACTAAAATGTTGGGAAACGCGATGTCGTTTTTACGCGATAACATAAATGGAATTTATTTTTATGATCTGACTCAGAATTCATGTCCAAATATGTGTATCGTGTTATATGATATGCTTTTTATTTGCTAGTATACAGTAATTTATTTAGCACAAAAATATATGCATATTATAATACACTGTGTGCTGTACACGATACTGTTCTATGCACTCAAGTCAGCGAGTTCACCTCAAGTTTGCCTATATTTATCTTTCGCTGAAATACAGAAATGAATATGTTTTATGCTGCCGATGACGACAAGGGCGGCAAGTTGTCTCTCTGAAATGTATGTATACAGCTCAATCGATATATCGCGTCGAAATACATAAAATGCGGTATCTCAACATACATAGTAAATACAATGAAAGGAGCTAATATAACTATATTTGCATATAGAGGAGGGCCACTTTTTTTGAAACTAGGGAAGCTCAACTTTTTCTTTTTATGAAAATGCTTCTTATTCTTCATTCCTCAGTTATAGTTGATGGGCGATAACTTTGCCTCATCTATTTCTCTGTACTGCCTGTGCAGTACGTAAAGAATCCGTTTGTGACTATTGAATTATGAGAACCTTAATGTCATTCGAACGAATGCAGAATAAAAAAAAAGAATACGAAATTTCATTGTTTTAACTACGTCAGGGTCGAGCGATGAATTTGACTGGATTAATTGAGACTGATTTTATCCCAACAGCAGAGGAAAAAAGAATACTCAGAATTATCCTGAATATGACTCACCTATCGCACACATCCCACGCAGCCTCTCCTACATCCGATCTTTTTATCCTCGCACTCAACAGTTAATATTCGATAGATTCACAGGAACAAATTTCTTTTTAGGAATATACGCAGTCGTTGCTAATTTATTTACTCTCTTATCGCTGTCTCCGTTTAGATTCATCACTCGCGATTTAAAAATACGACGCGAATCGTGTCGCGTTAGAAAAACAAACGGTATACCCAGTGGACATCCTCAAAAAGAGAAGATAACGATTGACGATTAATCGAGATGCCTTGATGCTCGAGACATGACGTTTTACGACTAGCAATAAGACTGGACGCGACACGTTTTGCTTTAACGATTTGTTTTCTCCGAATGCACCCTCAACTGCACACTTTTAGCACCAATCCCTTTTGCGCGTCGGTCCTTACACTTTTTCATTTTGATTTCCCCGTGAAGACAAGGTGTTTTATGCACAATCAGAGCTTCAGAAAATCATAAGGAAACCTCGTACATTTAGAAAGGTTAATGCAGAGTACACAGACGCATTGAAACGCATTGTTATTTGTGAAAAAATAGACAACTCGAGCACGCGGAAGGAAACCGATGCGAGAAGCACAACGCTTGACACGCGAGTGTTGGCGCCTTCGCGAACAGCGCGCCACGTGGTGGTCAGAGGTCGAGATAGATAAAGCAAGAACGTGCTTGCACCAGCTTGCACGAGTTCGTTCTTAATATCAATATTTTTGAGAAAATATATCAATTGAACGTAAATGCCGGCTTCTGACGTCGAGCTCGAAGCAGGCACGTAACCTGCGTATCGCACAACGACGTAGAACGCGTAAACGGACAATAACGATGTAAGGATGATGACGAATTCGTGACGATGCGCGATTACGCAAGCCAATCTCTGCGTTGCACTTATCGAGTTGCATCTGTGGTTACGTTTACCTTGGTGCACGAGTCTTATAATCTTGACAGATTTTTTGCTCGCAGCCACGAAAGTTTCAGCCGCGCAGCCTAGAGAGGGTAGCAGTTCAAAGAGAACAAAGAAGCTTCAGAGAATGTTTGACTAAACAGCATAATAATGTAGACTACACACGAACCTTAGATAGCATCGGCCGACTGGCTGCTGTAGTGTAGCAGCCCTTCGATTTAATCATCACTGCGTCATCGCTCGAGAACAGTAACACTATTATTCGATATTATTTTAAGGCCGTATAAACAATTGGCGGCGCGACGACCAGAGCATCCAATTACTCGCGAATCGTTAAGTCCTTTATTTTCGTTAGTTTTACGCTAAAAAATGGTATCTTTCTGTGAAATTCAGTTGAAGCAGAAAAGGACATTTCCGAGTGTGCACTTGTCAAGTATCATAAAACTGCACCAAGTCTACGGACCAGGCTCCTATTTTCGAGTAATAAATTCTTCAAGCCGTAACACAGCACAGCGGAAAGGAAGTTTGTTTTCAAAGAAAAAAAAAAGGCTCTAATCCTATACCTACTCTAGGCAGGACCCTGGTGACGTAGTATATATACCGTTAGGAATACAAAACATAAAAAACACTGGTCCAAAGACATATTTCTCAGACAGTGACAAAAACGTAGAGATGTCAGGCTTGATTATTGCGTCCCTGAATTTTCGCCTGAACATGCAGATTCGTACAATTCGAATCGTAGTTATTGATGTTGCATGAATTTTGTTATCCATCACGCAACCATTTATCATAATTGTCATCCTATTTCTCTACTTGTTCCAATGTATAATTTTGAAGTGCGGTTTGCTTCACCTATGTTTCTTTTATCGTAGCTGTAATGTCCCCTTGCAGCATGTGAAGCAGCAAAGGGACAAATGTCGTGAGGCCACGTACCACTCGGACCGGCTCTCTGCGGGAACCTTCCAACCATCAGTCTTTCATAAATGCTCCAACTAAACGTCTTCTACCATATGTACTCTGACTGTATATTCTACACAGTATATAAGTAGTACGTATTATATGATATAGATATAGTTTGTCGCGTGCGCACTGCATAACATAAATACGTGTACGTACTTGCATTGCGCGAATTACACGACGTGAGCCACGCATCACGTGTAATCTGCGGTTCCCTCGTATCACAAGTATTTATTTGCCTCTACGTACGTCTATCTTCACTCTTTCATCTCGGTACATCGAATAGTTTCATAGTTATTAGTAGCGCCGTGTAAAATACACTAATAGCAATAGTGAGTATCGATCCGTAACGTCGTTTCGTTACTCAATTCGTATCGAACAAACAAAACGAATATACATGCTGTTGCGTTGTAAAGGCTAAATAGTCGTCAGGTATCGAGGGCGACGCATGTTCGACTAAAAAGACTTAAGTTCTTGCAGCTGGTCGAACTCTGTGAATGCAGCAGGCGCGGAACGTAAACGAGGAAATGTTTAATTGAGATCACGAAGAAAAATGTCAAAAACCGTAGAACCTGTTGTTATCGTGCGAGAGGAGATTCGGATTCCTTCTGGCTCGAAATACTCTCCTGGTGTTTACACGATTCACGGACCGCAAAAGTGCAATCATAAGCTACGAAAACGGCCGATCCACCTCAAGAAATGTACAGCCTACGAGGGTAAAGAGGTAAGGCGTCTATTCTATGGACGTAAGTCAACATTATTATTTTTTTTGTCATTATAAATTATTCTCCGTGCACTTGGATAATTATAGGTAATGAAGGTTCAAGATCACAACGGTGTGCGAAAATATGTCGTTCCATCGAAGGAGCCTTCCGTCTATCCGAAAATCATGAGTAAGAAGGAATTCGAGTATTTCGAGAAACAGAGCCACCACGTGCCGAAGGAGGAACTGGATAAAGCGATAGCGGCGGCTGAGAAAGAGAAGGAGCGATTGACCAAGGAGAGCATGGCGCGGAAAGAGGCGATGCGAAAGATGGATATGAAAAGGGGAGCCAAAGGAGCAAAGTTGGACGAGATTGAAGCTGAAGCGCGCAAGAGAACTGTACATCTGCTGGAGAGAGCTTATAATTTGAAGATCGAGCAGGAGGAGGAAATTCAAAAGTGCAACAGGTTAATCCTGGAGACGAAGTGTCGTGCCATTAGGGACGCTCAGGTAATTCTCAATGTTTCCTCGCGATGCTGATCTCATTGTCAGTTTGTTCTTCCCTGTTGATCTGCGCACTGGTCACGCTCCACTACTCTCTTCTGCTCCCTTCCCACTAGATCGCTGAGAAGAAGCTCATCGAGAAGGAACTCGCCGACGAGGAGAAGCGACTGAACGAGATGATGGAGAATGAGAGGAGATGGGCCATCAAGTTGGAGGAAGAGAAAGAAAAGGAGGAAGCTGCGAAGCGAAGTCAATTTGCAAAAGTCTTGAAGGAACAGATTGAGGAGAACGAAGGTCAGAGGATCTTGGATTTCGAGAGGAAGCAGGAGGAAAGTCGATTGATTAACTTGAGGAATATTGCCTGGCAACAAGAGGAGATGATGAAACTGCAGAATAAGGAGGCGGAGAACAATCGGATCAGGCAGGAGCTGGCTGAAGGGAACGAGCAGCTGAAGCACTTCAAGGACATGGAACGAGAAGAGAGCAGGATAATCGAATTGAGGTAGATGTCACGTCTGGAATACATGCGTTTCTTGCGATCAGCGGAAACGCTCTGATTAGCTCTTAGCTCTGTGCTTAGTAATCCTGACGGAGACTGATGGACTTTTAGGATACAAGAGTTTCAGAGAGAGAAGCAGGAGAGGGAAAGAAAGATCGCCGAAGAACAGAGATTGGCAAATCTGCGAAAAGAACGCGAGAAGGACAGGGTCGCAGCTCAGACTCAGCAAGCTCGGGATCTTCAGGTGGCTGGCAAATTATAAATTTTTATTATTTCTCCGATCGCAGTTCGTAATGATTCATCTGGCGCATGGTCACACACAAGCGTCGTTCTACCAGATGAATCATCAACTGTTGTATCAATCTTTCCCCGCACGTCGGGCCTTACGTTTTATAACTCTCAGCAGAGCAGGCCGCTGTAAATTGTTTAGTTAAGCGCTTTTGACGAGTGTCTGCTTACGTCTTCTGACCAGTCGGTTTATCTTCTAAGAATGGTCTAGTAGACAATAAATACGTATATCGCTTTCACGTTAACTCACGTCCCCGTTAAATATTGCGTCTCGCTTAAGGCTCGGATTCTTAAATTCAGAAATAAATATCATGTACTTCATATTTTCCCATGTAGGCGCAGATCGATGAGCTGAACGCAGCGCGGGTGCAGGAGCAGGTGGAACGAGAATGGAGGCAAAAGGAAAAAGAGGAAGCTCTAAAAAGAGCCGAAACGCAGAAAGTACTGAAGCTGGCCAGGGAAGAGCAAATTCGTAATAAGAGGATTATGCAGGCAATGGAAATAGAACAGGAGAGACGGGAATTCGCTAGAATTCTCAAGGTTCAGAAGGAGGCCTTCTGCTCGGAGATGAAGGAACGCGAGAAAAAAGAAAGGGAGGCTGCGAAGCATCGGAGCGAGATTCTTAGACAGGTGCGTGATTCTGCTAATTCCCTTTCTCAAACTGGTTCATGGTTTGATATCTGCTCAATCTGCACCCTGACGATTCTCATTTGCTGTTCAGGTCAATGAAAAGGAACGCGAACGCATTCTGGCAAGACAAAAGATGCTCGAGGAAGGTGCAATGATACGGGAGGAAGCTGAGATAAGAAAGAAGAAATTGCGTGAGGCCATGGAGCGTAAATGTCGAGAAATGAGTGACAATAAGGTCCCAAAAATATATATAGATGAGATTAGGCGCATGATGGAGGAGATTCAATAATGTTCACCTAAGGATATACAAAGGGGTGGCTCGGATTCGGTTTAAAACTTTTATTGAAATTCTTTATTATATAAATAACTGCAAGTAGGTATCGCTATGCGAAAATAATAGCTATCTCATAAAGACAGATACCGAAAAGCTTTCGTTTCACTTTCTCCGTTCTCTAGTCATAAAAATGATTATTTTTCACTTCCACAACATAACAACATTCGGATCGCGCTCCACTATTTCCTCGATTTGTGCCACCGATTGACCTGTAGAACAGCAAATTTCGTCCAAGTTGAAGGCGCCAGTGAAGTATTTGTAGATTGGATTGGTGCGGCCCTCTTCGCTTGAATTACTTGGTATGTGTATCGGGTACTGTCAACGAGAGAGGAGAAGAAAAACTAATGTCGTTAGATGGAAATTATCATCGAGCGAACATCCGTTGACCCAAAGATTAAACGTACCTTGTAAATTCTACGTATGAGACTTTCTATTAGACCAAACTGTACTAATCTTCTCTCATTAATTCGCAAATTTTGAGGATTTAGCCTTTGACAGAGGTCACGCATACTACTGCCATGGGTCATACTGGCGTACATGCGATATATGTCCCTGAGATAAGCTGGCTGTCTTGCTGTGAGATAAAAGAGAGAAAGCAGAAATGGACAAATTGCATCAACGGTGATTTTAATACATGTAATACTCACAAGATTTTGATGCGTAAGCTACGCATTTATCTTGTAACTGAACGTCTTCGGCCAGCTTTTTTAGTTTTGGCGTGGTGGCGTATACGTTACTGTATTGAAATATAGGGATAAGGGTAACCACACCATAGTATCTATAAATAATAGAAAAATAACGCTTTGTCTCCAGTCTCTTTGATCAGATATCTATTGTTGGTAACATACACAAGATTTTGTACACAGCTTTTGACTAAATTGTTTTCCACATCGGCCTCTGCTGCAATACGTGCTACATGATTAAAACCATCTATATATGGCAAGACTTGCTGAGTCGTCAAATCCCACTGATCACTTTGAAACGCTTCGCGCCCTTCCAAAAATATTGGAACCTGATGGTCTAAAACTGGTTTTGGTTCTGGAGCTTGTCTAACAACCTTTAAATGCGATGTCATTGTACCTTCTGCAAACAAATGAATCTATGATTGTTTCAATATTCCTGCTTGGATGAAAATGTTATTACTCATATCGTACCTGTCAATGTACACATCTTGTGCATGTTTAAATCCAGCATGACATGTTGTAACATTTGGGCAAGCCTTGTTTTATCTCCTGACGCTGACAAGAAGCAATTTTCTATTTCCAGTGCCATCTATTACAATGATGTAACATACTCTCAATATAACAATTAAAAATATACATAAGATGTGCATGAAAGTAAGTGAATGTTTTACCAAGAATTCAGACATTTTCTTGACTACAGGTTCATAGTGAACAGTTCGTGCTTCTGCATCGCATACAAAACAGAGATTGAAATAAAAGGCATTTCTTGCATATTTTTTATTATCAATTCTCACAGGAAATCCTAAAATTTTAAACTCCTTCAATGTTCTGTAAAAAAAAATATTTAAGACATATTCTCAAAGATGTTCTAATGGCAGATACTTTTTTAATAAAAATGTATAATGAACGTACACAGTGATCGTGCTCCTTTGGAGTTGTGCTTTGGGAATGATATATACACTAACGTTATCAAAGATGTCCTTAGAAACAAAATTATCCGGTACCTAGAATGGGAAGAAATATTAGTTTGTGTTTGGACAGATATCAGCTGATCTTCTTAACCTCAAACTATGCAACAGACCTGACAAGTGATTTTCGGCCCAGCGATATGATGAAACTCGGAAAAAAATATACACCGAATAGGTCCTTCTTGACCCCGTTCGTCCGCGCATTCCGCGCTCGTTGCCATTTCTACTTTTAGTCATTAAATCGCATCAAGGAACTACTCTGAGTAGACAACTTTTCAAGGAGTTTCAACATCGACATATAGCCACAGTCTTACATACATGTCTTGCCTTGTAAATCTGTTGGAAGGGGTAGTCTTCTTAAAGAAGCATCTTTCATTTCGCCTCATGACCACAAGAGGCGCTGCGATCAAGCGACCCGTTCCTGTTTCTCTCTCTCTCAGCCAACTGTAGAGTGAAATGGATAAGAGGTCGCTCGATCACAGCGACGCTTGTGACTAAAAGTTAAAATGTACCCGGCTTTTATAAGGCGACTGCACGCCTGTATAGAAGATAGTGCATATACCATGTCCCTACCATCGACATAGAGCATGCACTATGTGATCCGTACTTCAAACTCCTTGAACATAAATGAATAGGGAGATGCACAACGCTACGATTTTACGGGATATCAAAATCATGGCGCTAAATCGTAGCGGCGAGTCTGGAAGTAGGGTTTTGTGATCATCGCCTCCGTTGACAATGCGAATTGCGTCGTAGCCGAGCGAAACGTGAACACGAACCTGTAGCCTGGCGGGCACAGGTTCTCCGCTACCTCTCCGCTGGTTCCCAAAGCAACCCTTAGAACGAGACCAGGAAATACAGAACTTCTCTAAAACTATTGAAAAAGCCTATTGTTGAATCATTTTTGAGACATTTTTAAGAAAGTGCGGTGCCAACTTGACATCATGTAGGACCATAATATTTGAAAAAAGTTTCATCAATAGAGAAAAAGGAATAAGAAAAAGAAAAGAACTAGTTGCACAGAAATATTGAAAATTCGAAAAATAAAGCTTTCCAAATACTACTAAAAATTATTGGATCTTGATTTACTTTTACAATTTATTCAAAATATAAAATCGAGGCTATATCGAAACCTCGCAGAATATACGGAGTAGATAAAAATTGAATTGAAATTGTAGAATATCGAAAATGAATTACAATCAAATTGAAATATTAATAAATTAGGTGTTTCGAACATTAAAATAATTAATTAAATCAATAAAGTAAAATATTAAGAATCAGAAATCGGAAATTTTGAGCAAGCATATTTAGAAGTACTGGAAGTTGTCTAAAACTGTGTGCGCGCAAATCCGTCGCGCAGGGCTCGGCTAGTGGGAGCAGTCGGAGAGTGGGGGGAGCGGTTGAGACACCGCCCGGCCTTCCAGCGCTCATTCTTCCTCGAGCCGGTCTCCTATACTGGTCTCTTGGAATCGACCCCTCTTATCCATTTTCAACCTTCTTCTCTTTCTATACTTACTTCTTCTATACTTTTTTATTTCTTCTCTACTTTTATACCCCTATTCCTTACTTTTCTATTTCTTAACTTCTGTATTTCTATCTTTCCTTCTTTCTTCTCGTTTTACTCTGTTCCCTCTCACTTTCCATTGTGCTTGTCTCACATTTTCTATTCCTTTGGTCGGGTCGAGCATATTCAGTCG
>JASANN010000473.1:0-16137 GCA_031762395.1 Calameuta pygmaea
TAGAGTTGAACAACGCTGGCCCATAGTCGCGTTCTGATCGTCAGATGCCGCTTCGACGCTGCCTGACAGCCAAGCTTCGCTCGTACGTCTCGCCAACTCTGGCCCGTCATAGAGCTCCGACCGATCCTGCCGATTTTTAGGGACGCATAAAATCGAGAAACACCAACCGTAGGTGCTGATCTTTGGGGTCGGGAAAATTAGAAAACATAAATGGATATGCTCGAACGGGAGTGAACAGTTACGGAAATGCACGGCCGCTCAGGCTGCTAGGCTCAGGTAGAAAGGGTCGGAATAAGCGTTAGGTAAATAGTGACGGAAACAGAGAGCAGTTGATCGAGAACGTAGCAGAACGAATCAGAGCTATAAAATCGAATACTTTTCACTAATTAATAAATTGGGAGTCCGCGTCGGAACTGGTTCAGCTGATCCGTGAAGGCCGAGAACTGCGTCCAGGGACACTCAGATGGGCTACACTCACTACAGCACAGCACTGTACCTCCGGAATACACGTAGAAACGTGAGTGAGGAAGAGCAACGTTAGAAAAACACAAACGAGAACTTTCTATGCCGTATAGGAAACACAGCTATAAAAACTATCAACAGATAGCACGGAAGCGCGAGCAGCTCGAGACACCTCGGTCGGTGTCCCGAGACAGATTGTTCTGACAATAATCAAATTCGAGAACTAATCATTCTGATTGGTTGAGACTTTCTTTCCACGGCAGATTCGAGTTTTTCGGCCTCAACTGAACCATAACGAATCTCCCGAGAGGATTGGCGTAACTGTACGAATCAATCCGAGAGTGTAGCTTCTGAGTAGGGTGACAACTCGAAGGGAACCAGTGCAATGTATTAGACGAAGGCTCGTTAAATAACAGCACTCCGATTTTGGCAATAGTAATAAGAAAGATGATATATTTAATTAAGAGATATAGGATTGAGTTAAGCACGTGCATCACGCTCAAGCTCTCAAATCAACTGCTCGATCGGTGCGTTGCTGTATCATGATTAGTGTACGTATACAAAATATCTTATAAAGTCCTGTACTCTACAACTCGAAAGCGAGAAGGTAGCTGAACTCGCCTTTGTGACCATAAGTCGAAGAAGCACTTCACAAGTTATTGGTCGTTGCTCGATAATTTTATATATACTGTGACGAAAGATCGAAATCGAAAAAATAGGAATAGATAGAAAGAAAAATGCTAGAAATCGTAACGGTACAACTGATCTTCCGCGGCAAATAACTTGATACTCCACCCCAAGTTCCCCAAGGCTACGCGGAAATAAGGAAGGTCGAATTCGCAAAATACCTTTTAGCGCTCAGCCTTTTAGGCTCTTAAAGAAATTCCCCGAAAAGGTATGAGAAGAGCTTCGGCAGGCAGGACCGAAACGGAAGAGTATAATGGGAGAGACAGGCTCTGAAACTATGTCGTTACGCGATAAAGGGTCAAATATTGAATTAAGCGGTACGGGGTCAACTACGAGACACGTGAAACCAGGACTCGATACAAGGTCATCTGCGGGACACGTGAAATAATTCGACAGGAAAGCGAAAATATAATTTGGAACATTATTCGTGAAAAGATAAGACTGCTACTATAAAAAGTCTTCAATCGACACAAACGCATGAGATTTTATACGCAGACTTCATACTACAAAATTAATAATCGAGACAAAGTACCGGCGTAAGCTAACGAAACGGTCAGGTCGGAGAAATAATACCGAGAAGTTACCCAGACAACATACAAAGACGTCTTTAAGGGATCCAATGGCACAGAAGTTGTCTTTAAGACATCTTAACTTTTAAAAGACCTGCATATTTTTGAAAGACTTTTTTGTTTTTAGTGCCAGAACTTTTTCATCAATGTCATTGGGTTTAAGGGTGAAAATGGTAACCCCTCTTTGGCGCCACTATAGTTGCTTCCGGGCTGGAGGGGAAAATTCATATGTGTTTCATAATTTTTTTACTTTTGTTGGTTAAATAATAATAAATATCGTTTACGTTTACAAAATAACCTCTGAGATTAGGCCTTGCATGATATTTCATAGTTAGAAAAATATATACTTTGTTATAAAGTCAGGAAAGAATAGTCAGTCTACTTACGTGTCAATGCGTGTTTTTGCTGTCTTGATTCTGATGTTGACGCAATAAAATATAATAATAATATTAAAAAGTGACGTGTAAAGTGCGCCTTTCGAGATGCGCTGTCTTTCAAATACACCTACGTAGTAGCGCTGCTTGGGATCCAGTGTCGCGTTTGCTTCGTTCCTGCTTCTCCCACCCCCACCCTCTAGCTACTGACCGATACACGGGCCGACATGAACAGGAACATTCATTATAACATTTTGAAGGTAATCGAAATCAGAAAACTGTATGAAATTGACTGAAACAGTTTAAAGTGGCTTCCGGTCTTGTAAAGGTTAAAGATGACATTTGAATATGCGCCTTGCCTAGGTACATTATGCAAAGAGATGAGAAATAGAAAGTACGAAATTAGGAATGTTACCGTGAAGACAAGAGATAAGAAAAACGCAAGAAGAGATGACGAGATGACAATAACTGAACGCACGGGAAGCGTGGCTCATTGATCCGTCGACGAGCTCTCCAGGGTCACCGAAATGTAAGACTAACAAGGAAGGTACCTCAGGTGTCGTCCTTCGATTTCGTTCATTTTTAAATATGTTATTCTTCATCAAAGTCTAAGTGACACGTGCTTTTTCTATCTGCGAAAAATTCAATTTCCCTTCTCAATTATTAGAAAGCTCTTTGTTAATGTGTCTATGTGTTAATTAAGGATATCGTAATGGAATGAGTTGGAGGATAGTTACTCCCTGCCACAACAATTGAAAAATTGCACTTTGATAGTATCTGGCATTGTGAATTTCAAACTTTAAAATCAAAAATCGGTTTCAACGACCTTCAAAACCCTTAGGATACAAGAATTTTGAAGAACTCGCGAGCGTACGAGGAATCCCACCAGAAGAGCGTCAGGAAACGAAAGGGTGGCTTTGGTAAGCGTACAACCGAACGCTATTGAAATGATTAAGCTTCTTAATTAATGCATCAAAAGAGGTTTTTAATAATTGGAAAGGCAAATTGAAGCAAGATAATGCCGCTTTAATGAGAAGTTGGTTGCACCGGCATAGGGGTTGTTCGCAAATACATGTATCTCCTAATTTTTTGTAGTACTTTCAACTGCAATTAGATTAATAAAAACCTAATTGATAGTTTTTTGGTTATGAAAATTTTGCACTTTTCAACCCCCTATAAATTTTTATGTATTCACCCCACCAGAACCGACTAAAATGCATTTTTCATTATTCACCATGATGATGATTATCCAATTCGTCCCATTTAAATACCTCGACTGGAAATTTGCGAAACTGTGAAAACCGCCCTCGAGGAACGCAACTTTGGGGGTTAATTTAACCCCCTAAAACCATTTCCCGCAAATAAAAAAAAAACACGTGTCTCTTAGATTTTGATGGAGATTAACATACTTCAAAATGACCGAAACCGAAAAGGACGACACCTGAAGTACCTTCTTTCTAAGTTCAACGTTACATTTTGAGAATACAAAAATGATTAGAGGAAAGCATTGAATTTTTTTCTGGCTGACTAACCCGATCACCTCCTAGCCCGAAATCAGGAGGAACGAAAGGAAGCAGATCTGAACGTGCTACCGCACGGGAGAAACGGGAGAATGGAAAAGATTTCGTCCTTTGAAAGAAGAGCGCTTACCGTAATGTTACATTTCGAAACTCTATTACCAAGGAAACTACTTAGAATTAGATGGAACTGGCGAAGACGGCTGATAATCAACGAATGTCGGAACGCAAACAGGATCGCTACGGGCTCGGTTTTAGACTATAAGATTTCGGCTAATTATCGTCGCGGAAGAATTCGTCACTTGTATTGCTACGCGCAAATATGGAAATATGCCGCTAAATGCAAGTTAAGAACTTTAACGAAAGTAATTTGCGAGTGATACATTACCGATAACACTGCACGAGAAAAACGCGATAAAATCAATATTTCATTCACCTGCTTAAAAAATATTTGTTAGGGGGTTCCCCCTCCTTGAAAATATTTTAGACATCTATGACGTCACTATCATAAATTTTTAGGGAATTGTACAGTTATTTGTCGAAAAAATAATATTGAAAGACGTCCTCTGACGACACAGTACAGGATATTCTTTGAGCATTCGTTACAAAAAAAAATTTTTTTGACTGTGCATCGAATGGACATATTATTATTGTTCATTTAACTTCCGTTCGAAAATAAAAGTTATCTTTGTCATTTCAAATGATAGCGAAAAAGTTTGATATAAAAGTTGTATAGCGAGAAAAAAGGATGGAGATGAATAAAAATGGTACGGATAGCATACTTAATGAGGGAGATAATTACGTTCGAGATGTAGCCATTTTTGTACAGATTTCCGATACTGGCAAAACGCCTTAGCTTGATGCAGCAACTTCACGCCGAACATGCAATTTCCATTTGCCTTAAGGTACGCATTCGGTCAGATGCAAACGCGTACACGGTAGCTAACACATATTGTAAGGCTATTTTTTTATTATAAGTTGGAAGTCTACGTATTCATGCGTTCCTGGGATTGGGACAAAAATGCAAGCACACGTATCCCTTTTCTTTCCATGAATGCCTACAATAAATTGCAATCCTTTGTGACTTTTCGTGCCCAAGTTATAAGATATTTGCCAGTCCGCAAAATCTTGCGGGCATGCAGAGCGGTTTTACAATTGACGACGCTGGGCTGGCACAAAGTACCGCATCCACCATATTCGCATGATATTACACCATCGGACTACCATTTGTTTCAGCCTCTGAAGCAGCATTTGGTTGGGAAATGGTTCGCGCACTAGAAGGACCTCGAATTGAACGTTATGAATTTTTTCTAGCGACAATCGTTAGAGTTGTGAACAAAGGATGATCTGCTCAATCGATGGGTAAATATTGTCGATAATTCTAATGCATATATTATTGATTGAAGTTGTTTTTTCAATAAACTTTGTGACGCCAAAATCGCAATCCAAGCTCAGACGGGCATTAAAGTTGACCGATTGCTACTGAACTTATGTTATTAGCACTCATAGCCTGACCAAAATTCCAACAACTAATTTCTCTCAAATATTGGACGTCAGGTTCTCGCGAGAGAATCGCGGGAGCCTTTCACCGACTAACCCAGCTCGCAGAGACAGCGGGGATCTTCAAAACAAGAACAGTTTCCAGCAAAAGTAACATATTTGATATCGGGTCAACAATAATAAAATCGGTCTTCATTTCGTGCGTCAATGTTCTGGCGCGACCACGCGTCCACTGACTTTCGGATTCAAAAAATTTCAGAAATCAACATCAGACCCATAAGATCGCGAATAAAATAAATAAGTTATTAGTAGTAAAAGTTGGGGAGTTCTGGACCAGGATTCCTGTCAACACTCTAGAACCTTCGAAGGTAGGTGTCCGTGCTAAGTTGCCGTAGTGAGCTCTACAATTTCCGGAAGAAACGTCATCGAGACCCCAATTTTCTAGGAATTTATGGGGAATTCCAGGAATTTTAAGTTGGATTCCACGAATTGTACGTTCGAATCTGATAATCGCACGCGATCGAGAATCTTCTAGAACATTCTGGAAGACGTTGTCGTTTTACCCCAATTCCTGGAAGATCAATTCTTATCATTTATTGTGATAGAATCGAGAATTACGCATTTGGAGGGCATCGTTTCCTGGAATCAACCTCGACGCAAAAATTCGCTTTTCGAAACTGTACGCAAAGAGGATGCCGCTTGTCGTTGTCGTCTCTCTCCCTGGCTCTCTCTTTGATTAACCGATGCTACGCACTAGTCTACGTGATATAGTTCAAGGTTAGGGAGCAAAGTTCTGGAAACATCCTGTACGATTGCATCAGCGATGCGCGATTCTGACAGATAACGTTCGAGGTCACACCGGCTGAGGGCTGCCGTCCGAAACCTGCACGAACTTGCATGGGGATGCCAGGGGGTTCATCGAAGTTTCTACAAGCTTCTCCGGGGTTAAGGGGAGAGGGGTTACCTCAAAACATCACGCGAGAGGACCGTCGGCTCTGGGAGCGTGAGAAGGTTCTCGATCGCATGTCATTCTCAGAATCGAACGTAAAATTCGTGGAATCCAACGTAATTCCTGAAATCCCTCATCAATTTCTAGAAAATAGGGGTGTCGGTGACGTCACTTTCGGAAATCGTAGAGCTCACGACGGCAACTTAGCACGGACACCTACCTTCGAACGTTTTAGAGTATCGGTAAATGTCGGTTACAGGAATCCTGGTCCAGAACTCCCCAACTTATACTACTGTTACTTCATTTCTAACCATGTTATACTAAATAACTCGGAAGAACTTTCACAATCTAGGAGTATTTTGCGCAGTCAAAGTCGTATAATTCAATAAATAATTCTACGCAATACCAATATATTTTTAAACGTTTAAAAATCCAATAAATAATTTCGTACTATCCGATACAATTTTCTGAAACTTCTCAATACATAAGTCAATCCTAAAAATTAACGCGACCTAATCGCATCATATCAAATACGACTTCAAGGACCATTTAGTTTTTCGCGGAGACACGTCCTTAATCCGAACGCGATACAATGTATGTCGGAGACCAAACACTTAACTATTGCCGAGAACCTAAAATTCGAACAGAATCTCTATACAGATCAAATCAC
Organism: Calameuta pygmaea; assembly: GCA_031762395.1. Taxonomy (NCBI): domain Eukaryota; kingdom Metazoa; phylum Arthropoda; class Insecta; order Hymenoptera; family Cephidae; genus Calameuta; species Calameuta pygmaea. The sequence continues at coordinate 6,729 of JASANN010000473.1, forward strand.
AAATTCGCAAATAAATGTTGCACGATAAACAACACATTTACGTGAACAAATCCCTTGCCAATCGTCGGAATCCCATATGCCGAACGAACGCGAATCTAATTGTGGAAAACTTTTCCGACGTGCACACAGACACGATCAAAAACGTACAAAACGCGGAGTATTACGAGATTTCGTCGGTCTCAAAAACAACAATCTTTACCGAAATCTCTAAGTCTCTTCGTTCAGGAATATTGGCCCTTCAATGCGGCCTCGGACAATTTCCGAATTTTCCTTTGACTTACAAACCCAGAAAACGAAAACGGCTCAAGAAAGTTCAGGCAAGAAGAGTTAGTGTTCTTCGTAATCTTAATCGGCAGCACAGGAGACGACCACCTTTTCCCTTATCCGCAATCGCTTCTGATTGATATTTCGGCCCCAATCAGAAATCCCAATATGGCACCTCCTGCCAAAATCGAATCTTTGTCTTCGCAATTCGTACAATTCGGGAAAAGCGATAACGAGTTGTTCCGCGGTGGGCTCGGCGTCCCATACGAATCACAAAGGTTCAGCAGACGTTCCCGGATCCCTAGTTCGTGAGTATCCGTTCTTATTTCCGCTAGCGGTGGGTCTCCTTAATGGGTTGTCGCGCGATGCGGGTGCTCCGTAGTTCGTAGGTTCCTGTCACACATGATGAGTAATAGCTCCCTGCTAGTTACTCTGTACTTGTAGACCAATTCACGTAGCTCAGGTGATATCGTGCGTAGAGCTAGACAGAGTCGCAAGATGAGCGGTAAGGTAAGACCAGCTGATACTCTGACGTCGATCAATCTTTGGTCCTTCTCCCTCCCGCGTCGATCATCCCTCGTTGGTTTTTCTTCATATTCGATAAGCACACGAATGCAATATTCGCGGCATGGGACATAGCAAAAATGAAACAGCAGAATCAGAAACAAAAAATTTTTAACAGTGTTGGCTCTGTAGGTGGTGGATTCTTGTCTGAACTCTTTTCTAAATTCGCGTTTTCCCGCATACCACTACAGTTCTTGATGAGGACCCGAGGGGATAAAATTTACCACTTCGAGTGTTATAAGATAAATTAAAATGGTGTAATTTTTTGGACATGACCTTCCGAACAACGTTATATTAACCCGTTACCTGTTATGGACGCATATACATATGAGCAGGGGCCTCCTGTGTCACAGTATATATACGTACCTTGAATAAAATGTAATTCTACCGCTGCGATTCAAATGAACATTGGTTTGCAAGGGTTTTAGAGGCCTCTAAACCCGAGTATGATATCGAAATTGTTCAATGTAAGATGAAAAAATAGGATCCTTGATCATATCGTATCTTTGAAATTTGTATTTTTAATTATTATTTGGAAATTGAAGTTTTCGAGATATTTATGCACATCTCACGTTAATCAATGCAAATCGACTGAATTTGTAAATTTTCAGCTGCCATATTGTTTTCGCTATTTTAATTGGCCAATTTTGAGCACAAATACGGCTTCAGGGACCCAAAAATACCTTTTCACTCTTTTCACTAATATTATGTCGCTAGTTCAGTAGTTTTTTTGCACGAAAATTTCAAGGGACCATGACAGGCAAAGGATTAATTATTAAATTACCATTAAATCATTATTAAATATAGGAAGAAGTATTGACACAAGAGAGTAGCAAAGACGTTGTAGGAAAGGCTAGTGCTAGGTCAAAAATTACGTAGACTTCAGTAACAAACGTACTTGGCATTATGATTTCAATGTTTCTTGTTAATAGAGCAACAATGCATGATCTCAATTAGTTTAACAAATGTTCGGAGAAAATACATTTCTCTTTTTCTTGGGCATAGAGTGTGTGCAAAAATGTTGCCGCAAAACTTTAGGAGTATACATATAGTACCGATGAACACAAATCAAAAAATTTTGATAAACATGAGTCCAAAAATCATTCGTTCCGGAATTATTAGACTGTTCCAACTGGGAAATGTCACCTTCCATAGCAATTTGATGTCTATCCTTAATTTCAATAAATGCTTCGGTACTTTCACTCATAGATTCTCGTATATGTTCATAAGATGTTCCCCTTATTTTTTAAAAGTAATGGACATATATTTATTATAATTGTTAATTTGTTTCGATCAGCATTGCATGCCTCTAAAGTTTGGACTCAACATACTTCCACAACCTGTGTATAATAATATAATGTATCTCTATTACAAGGAAAACCGTAATTCAAAAAATTTCTTATACTCAATATTGCAAAGGACGGCCGCAATAAATGCCATTGTTACAAAACTGTTAGGAATTTAATAATCATGCGACTTACTTGCCAACACAGTGAGAGGCTGTGAGGACCCATTGATCTGCAATAAGGACTCCTGCACAATAGAAAATTTCTTCAGGTCCACCGAGTAAAGCAGCTAAGAAAGGCCAGTCACCAGGAGCTGCTTCGACCCCACCTACAATCCTTGGTTGAGCTCTCAGATTTCCATAAACATGGCGTCTTCGACCACACGCTATAATAAATCATAATAAAGTGTAACACATTTCACGAATATTTATACAGGATGGGACGAAATAAATACTACAACCGGAGAGAGGAGCTGATTTTTCATGAAAAAGTAAATTGAAATTTTAGAATAAAATTTTTTTCTACGTGGCTTCATTTGTAAGAAAATGTCTTTTTATGTCTCACTAGTTATGTCAAACTGCTTGGGCCATGAAAAGTTTTCCAGGTTACATCCTGGCTACCCATGTGGACATGTACAATTGACATAGAACATTGTTTAAACTTTTTTTTATATTCATTAGAATACATCAAATATGTAATTAACATAATGGCAAAATATTAAAATAATATTTAAAAAATAGGTATGTGAGTTTACTATTATGCTACTATGAACGGGATTGGAACCTGCGATTGCCGACAATTGCATCCCGAGATGCTCAACTGAGGGATGTCATACTCTGCCCACTGAGCCATCAAATGTTAATTAACACTATTTATATATGTATATGAAAACCTTAATTTTTGCATAATTCCTTTGAAAATATAATGTTAATATTGCATATGCCTTAATCCACATATAACAGACTGAATGTTACGACCATAGCTTCACGAACTATTTTTCAAAAGTATTTGTTAATATTTAGAAAAAAAATCTTGCTTTTTCAATAATTATACTTAATGCTTAATTAAAATGTTTTGTATTGTATTTAATAGGTTTATGCTTGGATATTGATTTGTATTTATTGGCATTTACCAGTTTGACATATGGGATAAAATTGTTTCACGATTCATTATATATACAGCCAATACACTCACACATACAAATTCTACCCTGGACACTGGATAGGGCTTATCAAGAAACTGTCTGACCTGAGCTTAGATTCAAATCGTGGGATAATGATCAGTGTCCAGTTTGGGCCCAGATAGGCTTCTATAGTTGGAAAAGAGTAAATCGCGATATACAGTGGCGAACAAAAGTAGAATAAAAGATGGTGCCATCAGGACTGAAATTGCTCTAGTAACAAAAGGAGTGCCGATCAGGTCGGCTTTATTCAACGTAATAATACTTATATATCTCATGCTTCGTCTCACTAAAAAGAGATCGATTGGAAACAATTCAGTAGTAGAAAAAAATTATATTTCTCTGACTATCTATTTTGACGCAAAAATAATTATTGGTACATGACTTAAATTTACAGTTTTTCAAACATTATATGCCACTGTCTTCTGTTGCTAGTGAAGTACAAGAAAGTGGAGGGGAGTCCCTGCGTTTTCGCGATAAGAACTAAATCCGCAGTAAGGTTTAAATAAATTAAAACGTAGTTGAAACGCAGTAATGGGAACAAGGACAAGAAACCACTGTCTGCGAGGGAAAAATCATATTAAACTTACAAAATCGAAATAAATCATATGGAGAAATTGCAAACGCTGTTAACAAAAATCGAAGTATCATTAAACGATATAAAGATAAAGAAAATGTTGAAAATCGTCCGTAAAGCTTTAAGCCCATTTAAGCTTTCCGAACAGGAAAAAGTAAAAGTGATATGATAAAGCAAAACTCTAAAACAACTTCAACGGAGATAGCAGCGATATTAAAAGAGCATCTTGGTACAGATGCTTGGTACAGATCCTGTTACAGTCCGCAGGTTACTAAACAGTCCTAAGTGCTAAAGTTGCAAGAAACAAGGGATTTATAAGCAAAGCTGGTAAAAAAAAAAGCGAATGGAATTTTCAAATGAATTTTTTCACAACAATTTCGAATTCTGGGACAAAGTAGTCTTCTCCGATGAGAACAAGTTCAAAGTTACCAGAACTATTTCAGTTCTGATGGCATCACTGTGCCCATAATTTTCTTTGCCACTGTACTTTAGTAGTCCGGCGGACTGATACGCCCTACGCTGGAGAGCTGGAAGATTCTCATTATTCGGGATATCTAGTCTCAGACCGTTATAAAGGAAACGACGCTGAAATTTCGATCAGAGTATTGGTTTTTAGCAACTCACAGTATTCGGAACAAGTTAGCTCGACTGTCGAGTGTTCTGCCGGATCCTCGCATTCCTGGAATTCCTTCAACAGATTGATTTGTGATTTCTGTGCCAATCTCCATTGCTGCGAAGTCTCGACTTGCGATTCTACAACAGTACCATTGCTGGCCCGTGTCCAGAGCGACGACGAGTCCGCGATCCTACGGGACGAATACGTAGAGGAGTTAAGAAATTACCGAATAACTTAACAAATAAAGAAATCAGTGTTTACGCGTGAAATTAATATTATAAATAAAAGAAATTCACCTGTAACCCAGAAGGGAACAGACGGTATGCGCCAAAGTCGATTCCCAGTGAGTAATACAAGCAGGCAAAAATTTTCCCTTTTCTGCGTGATACACTTCGAGGCTTCCTCTCCCGATGTCTCCATTTCTCTCGCTAAGCTTCACTATGAACATGAATCAGACTTAGGGTAGGTCCTAATATATTGGACGAATAGATTGATCGTAATAAACCTCTTGTCGTTTAATTTATTTTGTCATTTGTAAATTCTAAAGTAAGTATCGTATGCGCAAACGACTTACGACAATTGCGCTCGTCCTGACCCCAGGGACAATCCATTACACCGTCACAAACGTGAGAAGAAGACATGCATCTGCGTTCGCCACAGTGCAACGTTGGTTTGGTTAAGGAATTCTTGTTGACGTTCTTCTTGCCCTTTTTACCATTCAGCGATGCCGTTTCAGAAGACTCGCACTCGCCACATCCAATTTCATCGGTTTGATCGGCACAGTCAACGTGACCGTCGCAGCGCCAATCGACGGGAATGCATCTTGTTGAGTCACACTCGAATCCGTTTATGCACACTAAAAAAAAATATTTTAAAATTGCCATAAAATATAACTCCAGTTTCTAGAGACTTGACTGCATTACATTTTTAATATGTCATACAAAACGCCATTTATAATATTGTGAATCAATATTGTAAGTCAGCAAGGATTAAACCGAGTCATGCGATGACGAGTAAAGTGATTTTTATAAGTTTATTAGTAAACATTTATAAATTATTTAAAGTTAATTTAACGACTGCTTCGTTTCATTATTTCATCAATGGTCCATCTTCTCGTAAAATTTTCTAGATCATTATGGGATAAGGGTTTAGGGAAAAATTTAGAAGACGCCCCCGTCCACCTTTCATTAATCGATAACAATATCAGCTTTGCAGTTAATCCGGCGCCGTCTACGTTGGGTCACAGAGATCCGGAGCATTTTCAAACGTGGACATTTTATTCACAAATACCATTCCTAAAATGGTATTAAAGTATTATAATTTATAGATAAATTCATAATATTTTAATTGCATGGTCTAAGCCTATAGCTATCTGGTCAGGCCTCACAGACCCATATAGATGACTGTGTCTCTTTCTATGACATAGGCGTCGCTGGGTTAAGAAAATAAACGACTGGCGATTTTAGGGAATGTTACTTTTACGTATGCGTTTCATGTCTTATTATTTTATATATACATATATTCGTTTCTATAGATATATTTGTCACACCGTAATTTAAACTACATTTATTATATCGAATAACTCATGCAGTCACATAGCTGTCTGATTGTTCAATATCGATTTTGCAATAACGTTTCCATTAGTGGTCGCGTCACGTGCGACGGTTAGGCTACAAAATACGCCTATGTTAACGCCTATGTTCAAATACATTCAGCGGTACGTTCAGAAACCTCTTTAGAGTCGACTCTAGTATCATTCCGTTCTCTTCAAAATAACGATAATAAAAAGAGACGCAACGTGCCCGAATTACTCTGAGTAAAATTTCTGAACGCACCCGAGGGAGCTTACTTCGTGACAGCGCATTCAAAACGCCGGATAAAAGAAATCATGGATGTCGAAGAGATAAATTTATATCAGTACTCAAGCTCAATATTTTTTAGGAAAGTAAATTTATCATCAAATTTTATCAATAAATGTTGACATTGAAATTTTCCTTAATCTGTTCTTCAAGAACTGGATGTTAAAATTTCATCCGGTAGTTATATTTTTTATAATATAATTTCTTAAATATAGTCGATCCACGAGTTCAATGTCAGAACTTTTGACAGATCGAAAATAATGAAATCTATAAAAAATCACACGTGGTTCCGTATTAAATTTTTCTTACAAAGTTTGCACGCGTGTGGTTCTGATCTGAGTATATATTTAATATTCCCAATTTAGCATACATTTCCGTAATTTTATGGAAAGCTGCGTGCGATTTACTAAGGATTGAATTATTTGCCAACTTTAGAGAAAATACATTAAACTTCTGAACCTATTATAATATATTTACGCTTATCCATAGAATTTTGAATTTCTAACCGGGTAAAGTGGTAAATTAAACCGCGGTCAAGATTTTTTATATCGTATATGAATTGCACTTAATTATTTATGTTCGCTAATGACATGTTGTACAAAGCATGCCTTATCCTCTCTTCACACCTGGAGAATATAGTTTGTAATTAGCGTATCAGTAAGATCCTCTACAGTTTCCACCATAATTTTTCTCTAATATCGTTTCTTAACATTTAGGGAGAACTTTATTACGGATATTCTATATCATTGACTTGTCTTTTGTTTTCGCCTTGAAAGTAACGCAGTATTAGAATTGTTTTTGTCCATCCCGTATAAGGACAAGATCTTTAATCTTTACACTGGCGCAAAAGCCTCTTTTGGAGCTCTGGATAATTTCGATATTGTGAGCAACTCATATATTATCATCACGCATAAATGTTTAATAAAAAGATCACTATTTTTATAAAAAAATTATTGTCAGTCTGAAGGTCAACATTTACTTCTAGCTTTTCTAACAATATTAATTGTATTTCGGTTTCAAGTTATCGAATGTGTTTTGCCAGTGCGATCTTCGGATTAATAATGAGAGCTGAGATGGGCACCATTGAATGAAAATTGCAATTCGAATGGTTTTCCATTCCATTTGAATTGCAATTTTTAATCAACAGTGCCCATCCCCGAATGGGAGAGACTCCAATCAATGTGATATTACGCCTATAAATCGAAAGCGAATAAGCTCCCAATAGCAATAAAACAAGCTATCGCTTCATAAATCTTAATCACGAGAAGAACTTTAATTCTAATTACGTACAACACTTGCGGCGCTCTAAAGATGTTCCTTAATGAATGATAAGCATTTTAAACAAATTCTTTATATGCTTTTCTTATTATCATATTTCTTGCATGTACACGTGATGTATTATTAAATATCAGCAGTATCTCTCACTTTATCGATATAATTTTATCGAAATAGTTTTTTGAAAAATCTTATATAAGGTGGCTTTTTTGAAGCAGCATTTTATGTCAAGCATTAGTGACTAATTTTCATAATTTTTTAGGTCACGTTCACCTTTAAATACTAAAAGTGATTCTTTCTTTCTTCCATATGGAAGGAGGCAATATTATTAGAAGATATTGAGAGTGTTTCGTTAAGAAAATAGGATAATTAATAAGAACGCAACAAATAATTTAGTTTTTCTATAAAGATGATTTAAAAATCAATTAATTTTATGTAACTTCAAAAAGTTTAGCGTTTGAAATTGTAATCGAGCGCGCCAAGCGCGAGCGTACTTCCGGGAATTACAGATGGCGCTGTAAGCCGCATTTTTCGGGCGATGCAATCGCGAGTGCGGAAGTCGCGAGCCAAAAAATCAGGCACGCTCGAACAGCCGAGCTGCTAGCAAACAACTCACTGTAGTTTTACTTTTAATTACTTAATAAATCGTTTTTGTTTACTTTATGCAACGAGTTTCATTTTTTGCGACCAAACAAAAATTTTACTTTTGTTTTTCTTTCCCAGTTATGGATGTATACGAGTAATCAATTAACTGGGCACCAGGTATAATCAAAGTTATACCGCTGTCTCCTAAGGAGACCCTGACCAGCTCTTATGCGGTGGGAAACTGAATTTGGGAGACAATAATAAAAATCTGAAAATTAAGGAGGTTCATTCTAAAAACTACTGAAATTATTTTATATAACGACGAACTATCGGAATCAAAATCCAGAGACAAGTCCGATTTATTTTAAAAAAAAAGTATAAGAACAATGTGGTTGAATACAAATGATAAGTACGGACAACAGTGCGAGATCGTACAGAACGCACTGAGATATTACCCGAATGAAATTATACAATAATATTTCCGCTGAAATAATGAAACATACGATACGATATAATAACGTTACGATAACAAACGGTACGATAGTGAAGTACGATAGTAAACGTACCCAAGTGCCAGGGAGACGATTCCGCGAGTCGTGGACTGAACGATTAGACGCAAAACCGGAAGAATCGAAAGAAGGAAATGAGAGACCGATGTTCTGTTTGTCAACGGATTAGCTATCCTTGGACTCGTACCGATCAGGAAAGCGCAGGGTGATGCGTAAGAGTATGTCGAACAAAAAAGATCGATTGATCCCGTGAGTTGACATATAACTAAAATACCCCTGAGCGTCACTCACCGTTTTCCAGTAGCTCCTGCCATCCAAAGAACATACTGTCCTGAATTATAAGTCCCTCAAACGAATCACGATAAATCCAAAAATCGCTACCAAACGATAACACGTCCAATCAGGGTCACTGTTACAGCGGTTTCGCTAGCGAGCGCGCGATCTTCAACTATTTTTATGATCCCGATGAAATAGATCCCGTGGTATCTTGCTACGTTAGGAGGTGCGAATCGCATCCACCTCCACTCCCTCGATATTCGGGTCCACGCCGCTTCTGCACCCTGCATGCCCTCTGATCCGGAAGACGCTCGCCGCTTGCTTCGCGTAGTTGAGCTGCCAGGTTGTGTGCTCCAAGGAAAATTAAATCACCCTTAAGTAGTATAGCAACGGGGGGGGGGGGGGGGGGGTTTGGGTG
>JASANN010000473.1:16147-34422 GCA_031762395.1 Calameuta pygmaea
GGATAGATATTCCTGCGCTGAAATTTACCGATAGCTCGAGAACTTTCAAAAGTTCGCATTCGTGCTAAATCGGTATTGCGCCTCGCCCCCCCCCCCCTGATTTGGAAGAGTGACGTCAGGAGGATGGCCAATTCCACGAATCCAAGGCTGATTCTAAGAATGTTACGTAGGATTCCAAGAATTTTACCCCTTGCTCTAGGAATCGCACACGATCGAAAGCCCACTGGAACATTCTAGAAGGTTCTAGAAGCTTCTAAAACCTCGGACGGTTCGTGTCCGTGCTAAGTCACGCAGCATCGCTCACAGAGCCTGACGTTTTGAGGCAGCCTCGTGCCCTTCAACCCCGCAGAAAGTACAAGAAGCTTCGACGATTCCCTCTCTCTCTCCACCCCGCGCAGGTATGTGAAGGTTTCAGACGACAGCCTTCGGTCGGAGCTGATTTGACCTCGACGTTGAATAATAAAAATAAAATAATTTTGGAGTGGTTCACCCCCATAATATTTTTTTTAACAAATCTCAGAAAATCACATTTTTGATCTCTCATTGTGAGGACATTTTTCGAGTTGATTTCAGTGTAATAGATACCTCTTTTATATGTGAAATAATTAAATGTGTGTTTAGTACCCTAATTTTCGGTGTAGTTTTCACCCTCAAAAACCTAATTTGAGCAGATAAGAAAAAGCACGTGTCGCTTAGTTCATCGAGTACTATAACATATGTGAAAACGAAGAAAATCTACCAAGGTTTCCTTGTAAGATAAAAAGAAGCAGTAATAACATGAGAGCAGCAGTAAAGAATTCTAGTGATATACCACCAGGATGACACATCCACAGTTTCACTTTTAAACTTTGGGTTCACTGCAGTAACTAAACCGCCACTTGCTCTGCTTTTCGTCTTGTTCTTTGTTGCAGGTACCCATACCTTATAGTGATTTCTCATTCTCATCGGTAAGGAAAGGTTGGGTTCCGTGGTACTCCAGGTCGCGTAAAAACAGTAGATGTCCAGGTCGCCCTTCCAATTGTTGGTTTACAAGTAGTTGATGCCGTGGGCGTTCCAGAAGAGTATTTTTAAGCACTCCAGGTTTTTTGCGGCATTTATCGTATGCACGGTTCTTCTTTTTTATCGCTCTTTTTTTTTTCAGTTTCCCTTGTTCATAGTTCCATATAAGCCATTCCCTATCAAGTAGGAATTTTTTATGTTTGATGCTCACTCTATGGCTCGTATTCAGAGCCAGTTCTTCGTTTTAAACACGATCTGAAGACATTCTCTATCATGTGTTATTGTTACTATATCTACAGTCTTAAGACTGTACTTCGTCTCAAATACTGATTATGAATACGGACCTACGTCCTTCATTTTTGAGTTTACTGGCTTCTGTTTCGATTGCTCTCTGTATTACAATCTCGGAAGTAGAGAGATCATTTTCGATATAAATCGGGCTCTTACCCAGCATAGACTTGTTCTTCATTATTTCTTCTTTGTCTCTCCATGCATATAGCTTAGCGATTAGGGTCTCGCGTTGGAGACCCACCTCTTTTACCTCAGCAATGATGTTGCTCAGTCCAAATGTATCCTGAAGAAAAGTCCTCTACATCTCCCATGGTTAGCTGATTGGTGCGTTGAAGCCTTTTTATAGCTATATTATTTATTTTCTGCTCCTTGGCTTTCGGATGATTTACGTAGTACTGCGAGCTCTTTTCTCCACGCAAGGTCTTCCGATTTCCGCCGTTCTTCCAGGCTGACGATTCGATTTTTAAGAGTAACTATTCCCTCTTTAGTTTAAGTTTCAAAGTGTGAAGAGTTTTCTTTCTTTACATCTGCAATTTTTCTTTCAAGTTTTCCTACTTGGGCCTTGCTTTCAAATCGCATTCCCAAACAGTGGATTAAAACATTCAAGGATAGATAATTCTGACACGGGGCTCGCGTGTTTGTCGTGCGTTGAGTTATCATCCACCTCCGCGTTCGCTTCTTTGATGTTGTTTCGCATTGGTTCGGAAGCGTTCAAATTTTACGGGGAGAAATATTCCGCCCGCAACAGGTTTTTCGGAGAATGTTTCGTAATAGATCTTTTTTGAAGGGAGATTCGTCCAATATTTTCTTCATTATTTCGTTTCCTAAACCACACCTTTTTCTTTTTAAAATGTCTTTAATATTCCCTGCCCAATCATTTCTTGCTCGGCGTAGCAACGTCTTTGCCTTGGTGGGTCGCCCGAGCTTTCCTTTCAGTTCAGTTGTGTACGTAGAAGTCGGTTTCCTAAGGGTTTCGCTCTTATTCACTACTACAGCGAAGCTCGCTGAGCCATTGTTTAGCTCTGGGCGTACTGTTTGTATGTACCGAGTTTGCACCTGTGTTCCTTCTCTCTCGATCGGTATTACAGTTTCCGCTGTTGTTCGCATTATCGGCTGAGGTAGGGCTCCTACTATTATGCCCCTCTGCACTGCCGCTGCTTGAGATCGTTTTCGGCATTTTGCTTGCTCTCCTAACCTCTTTCCGACTGTATATGTTTAAAAACTTACTGCCCAATCAGTTTGCTGGATGAGTGGGGCCGATGTTTAATGTCTTCTTGGAGCAGAGTGTGTGATTCTTTCAATTGTAATCAGATTTAGTGGAAATTTAGATTTAGTGCTGTGAATTTAATTTGCCTATTAATTACAGCAATACTTGTCAATGTACTGCTCGTTTACCATCCATAATGGATATCCCAGTGTATACAGTGTACATATATTAAAGGGTGTATATTCGTTAACTATTTAATGGTCATTTATCAGTAATTAATTAGCAATTGTCAATTAAGTAACAGGTGTGAACAAATTGCTGACACATCGTTAATTGATAAATGTGTTGTTTTATCAGTCATAAATCAACTGTTAAACAATAATTGTAAATTTGTATAAACGTTACAAAGTACGATATCCGGTACATCTTCTTCAAATATTTTTGAACATTGTGAGAACCCGTAGCAATTTTATTCGGGTAAACACGTCGCAACTGAAGTAATCGATCTCCATGTAAAATAACGAAATATGTTTTATATTTCTGACTATGTTATTTTATCGCGAATATAACAGTATTAAAATACAAAACTTCTTAATAGTACGTTCATTATATTAAGAAAGAGAAAAAAAGATTGGGATAATAAAAAAAGAGAAAGAAAAGACTACTTATTTAGATTATTGATGGCACGCTCTTACTTGTGATGAATTACGACAAGGAAAAATATAATTTATCTATAAAAATTTGAAAAATAGATAAAATAACAATTTTGCCACGTACCGGGTTTTTCTGCTCGTTTGGCAGCCTCGATGACTTCATAGTGACCAACGCATTCGTCTGGGTTAGCACTTTCCGGGAAAAGATCGCAATGCAAGTAGTCTGGAAGTGTCAAGCCGAAAACCTCCAAAAAGAATCCGCAGCGCCTCTTCGTTTCTGTACAGTAGATTTACCGAAAAATATAATAGACTAGAAATTCAGTTTCTAAAAATTTTTATTTTCTTTCCGTCCTTTTATTTTTATTGATTGATGTACGTACGGTGGCATAAGCTGCTACAAGGTCGAACCACTTGTCCTCTTGAACCGCATTTCGGAACGAATACGCTACAGAGAAATAGGGCTGCTAACTCGTAACATCTGACGTCCACAATCGCATCGTACAGTTCCAATTCGTGCTGAGCGTCACGTTGGCCAAAATTTCCCATGTAGTTTGGAAAGACCGTAAAATTATATGGAATCTGTAATAAGCATCCAATTCATCGAATATATTTGACATTGAACTAGTACAAGATTAGATATAAACGTGATTATCATTGTTTTCTGAAAAATTAATCGCCCCTTTTTCTCTGCTTGCTTATGGACTTAGCAAATTTCAGTAGTTATTATCAATCGCGAGCGTAGACGGTGTTACGTATAGCATTGGTTATCATTTCTGAAACGTATGCTGTAGCCAACAGCCATCAGCCTCACTGGAATTGCAGACTCAGCACGTTACCCAGTGCTATGCCTGTGTCACCTACCCACCTGCTTAATTGACCGCATTCCTAAGGTCCTGTCAATATATAAGAGCATCAACGAAAAATGACTATATAAGCAGTCTAAGTCATGATACTAGCGCTCGGAAAATCGATTAGCTTCACGCGCAAAAGATCGGACTACACATTGTCACTTGCGGCTCTAACCGTTAGAGTATTAGATCCAGTGTAATATTCGTAATCTGCTCTAGATACGGATTCGTTATTACATGTCCTAGGGAACAAGCTGAATAGGTTATCGGACAAAATTGAGCTGCGTAGACTAGTCTTTTCCATATTTTAATAACGCGTCTACTAGACATTTTCTGTCCCACAAAATTCTTTTCGCCTGAACCTGACACATAGTCAGGTTTCGTGATTCGATATTAAAATCTCTATTCCGAATTTCTCATTTACTCGACCAAGCAAACGCTGTAAACAATAATAATTTATTGAAACTTACTGATTTATTTGTAGAAAATATATCGCAAATCCGAATTTCCTCGCGTATTAAACTTTTATTTGCCATAAATAAGCATTTCAGGGAATATCACTCCACGTTGGAACAGCAAGGCTTGTTTCCACACCTTAAATGAGCAGCGAACCCACCATTCAGTGTATTATTATCGCTGGGAATTCACTCAAATTTTATTCACGTTATCTCTGGGCGTTCCTTATCTTTTTTCTACTTCTAAATTTTCATTATCAAATTTAAAGGACTCGGTAGTCACTACGGCCTACGTATTATAGAATCCTTAAGAATTTCGAGTCAGTTTTAAATAAAATTTGGGTAGTTGGTATGAGGTTGACCTAGGGAATATTTAGTCTTGAATTTAATATGGTACTTTATTTTTAATACCGGAATTTTAAGCTAGGTAGTGCGATACGTAATTTTTCGGAAACGAATTGATTGTCAAGATTTCTAGCCATATAGCAACATTCGGGACTCCTCGTGTTTTTGGTACATTAGAACTGGTTTTTACATCTAAAATGATATTACACAACGAAATCTTGTTTATTCTAACTTGCTGACATTTTGCAAACATTGGTGCTTGCTTTGTTGTCAAAGTTTGTCCTTTATACACGGCCTTGAAGCATTCGTGAATGATATGGTTTTCCAAGCAGATGTTATTATGCATTAATTTTGTTTGACTAACCGAAATTAAATAGTCGGTAGAAAGGTTTGCCAGATTGGATAGACTTTTTATTCTTTATCTCTACTAAGATTATTTGAGTCTTTTTGAATTTCAAAAGCTTCACTGTTTTTTCTCAGAAAGTCACTGTTGGAATTAGCAAGGATCATTTTACTATCGAACTGGTGTATTTAATATTTCAATATTCTCATCCGCATTATGCTCATGCACGTAATTCAGATTAGAAATGATATGTCAATTTTGGGTGAAAATTTTGCATATCTGCTTTATTCGCCTTCGTTCATACCGACTTATACCCCACATGCATGAATCACAAGTTAATTTAAATCTAATCTGAAATAGGTAAACTAATCCTAATTTAGATCGCATTAAGAGCCTTATAAAACCAAAAGTCTGAAGATTTTACAAGAAATAATTCGAAATATTGCTTTAGAAATCAAAAGCTCAACTTCCAACTGAACTCATGATAAGGAATTGAATAATCGGAGCGGAATGTTAATTAGAATGAAAAGTGGACCATATTAGGTGTTCCATAAAATAAAATCCGACAGAATAATTTAGCCCATATATGGGATATAATGCTATTGCACATTTGATCTTGATCAGGTGCCTGACCGAACCCGGAATAGATGCCTGATCAGAAACAAGAATTCTTTTTGAAATTTTCACAAAATCGTTTAGACTGTTTTGATATTCGTCGAACAATATCAAATACACAATTGAAATAATGGCAAAATTGAACTTGCAGTTGTTGGAATGCTCAAAGTGAAAAGTGTGAAATTCTACCCCCTGAGCCATCAGCCCAATTTGTATATATTGCCTTCAGTCAGAAGTGATAATTAACACTATTTTTCTATATGAAAACCGTCAGTTCTGCAGAATTTCTCTGAAAATATAATACTTATATTGTACGTATGTCTTAATCAACACATAACAGACTGAATGTTAGCAATATAATTTTACGGAGTATTATTTGTAAACTATTTGTTAAGATTAGGAAAAAAATTGCCTCTTTTCAATAATTGTACCAAATACTTAATTAAAATGTTTTATACTATATTAAAAAAGTGGATGCCTGATTGTCGACTGGTTGACATTGAGCTTTGCGTTTACCAGGCACAAACTCAATCGTTTTTACCAGTTTGGCATCTGCGTTTGACGGGATCGAATTCCTTCACAATTCATTATATTCATAGCAAATAAATATACAATAAATTCCGGATTCGGACGGGGCCTTTTCGTTATCAGGGAAGCGATTGGAAAATATCGACTAAGGTATTAATTTTTACCAGCTCAAAGTATTTGAAACAAGTTAATTGAACTGCCGAGTGTTCTGTCCGATGCGGCCCAAATATGAATCCATTTTGGTCAGGATATAAATCCATACGCACTATCGTATCCAAAAGATATTTCAGCGCGATTATCCTAAGAGTCAACAGTGTGATCGACCACGCTCTCCACTTATCAGATCATGCAAAATAAATTAAGACGTTTTTTTAACGATTTTCTTTAGTCATTTTAAACTTATTCGTTTTCATTATTTCATTGTTCGATATGTAGAAATAGAAGATCAACATCTAGAATAACCAGTATACGCCATTAAAAAGTTATATGTGCAAATATATTTTTTATATATTTAAAATATTAGGTCATCCCACTTCTGTTGTCATATCTTTTATATTTCATAATTTTTCGAAAACGAACCACTATCTAATCAAACCTTGTTATAATAATTAGTAATCTCCCGCATTATTGATTATGCGCTCCCAGACTGCTGGCAAATCTTTAACACCATTCAAAGTACCACTTTCATTTAAATAACAAATAATGTTGTTCAGTTTAATATCTAACTCCTTTTTGCTGCTCTATGGAGTACCTGACAATTTTCTCTTTACATGGCCGAAACAATTGAAATCACATGGATTCATGTCTGGGGAATATGGCGGCTGCATGATCTCTGTCCATGCTTTATCTTCAATTAGTTGCTGAACTATTTTTGATTAGTGTGGTCTGACATTATCATGTAAAATTATAGGACTCGATAAATGATGCTGATGTGCCCAATTAGGGATATTCTCTTCCAAAAATGACTTATAGCGCTTTCCAGTCATAGTTATATTTTCGTCATAGGTTCTCCAAAAAGCAATTCCTCTAATATCCACAGCTACTATCAGTAGTATCTTTCGTTCTGCACGTGGTAAAGGTTCAGCAGAAGTGCTTGGTTCTACCCAAGATCGTGACTGATATCGTTGAAGAGGAGTATAAAACTCGACCCAAGATTTATCTATGCATATGAACCTATTCAGTATATTTTTCTTACGGCGGTACCATGCTAAGTGACTACGTGCAGTTTCATATCGAAATTCCTTCGGGTCTGCGTTGAGACTATGTGGTACCCATACTGCAAGTTTATTGACCAGACCTAAAACCTCGGTCAGTACTCTATGGACCGTCGAATGAGGAATATTCAGTTGGGTGGAAAAATCATTAACAGTCACTCTAAGTGACTGACGAAGTGCTTATTGGATTTTGTCTTTCGCTTCTAACCGGTCGAAGTGCTCGTGGCTCATCTTGAGCTACGGTTCTACCCTGTTTCTACATTTCGAGCCCTCGTTGTACAGTTCTTCTATTTAATGCATTACGGCCAACACGTTTCACTAACATGTCATGCGCAACTCCTCCAGAGTAATTTAATATAGCACAAAACTTTAAAAATATACGTTGCTCCACTGCACTGATAGATTTTTTTAAGTCTTCCATTTTAAATCTATAAACGGCTTGACAATACGATATACGAAAATAAACTAACGCAATTGCACAATATGATGCCAACAGTAACTACAGCGTAATGTTGCGCAATACTTAAATAATCGGAAATGAACAGGTGACACTGGAAGTGGGATGACCTAATGTATGTAAGACATATAAAAGATACACGGTGTTGGAAGTGTTATATTAATTTTAAAGATCTACGGTCCGGTTCTAAGAAAACTTGTATATTTTGTTCAGTAACAGTTACTCTATTAAATTCTTTGTTTCGTTTAATAATTAATAAATCGAGCCAGGTTGAGTGTCGGCGAGTTGAGCGCCTCTCGTGACAGAAACTCGTGTAAAACCAAGATGGCGAGAAGGAAGATGTAACGTGAATAAAGTCTCCTAATTTTATAACGAAAAACCCAAACATTGTGGTTCCATATTTTATTAAGGAATTTTTCGTACGTATTCATTGTAGTTTCGAGTGAATCTCCCTAATTATTCAGAACGTTTCAGTTTTTGTTTTTTATCTCCCGATTCACGACTCTACCGCATAAGAGCTTGTCATGGTCAATTTTATAGACAATTTACCGGTATAGCCTCTCTACACCTGTCGCCCAAAAGGGACTTCGCCTATGTTATAAGGATTTCTGGGCCATCGACGACCACTGATGAATTATACTTTAACTTAATCTACATCATCAGAGGTTTGAAAAATACATAGTAGTAATCGTTAAAAACCTCGCTGTCGTAAGTTAAGAATAGTTTAAACAAGTACATACACGTACATAAACTTATTTTTTGGTCATATTTTTGTACATATTATATACGACATTCTGAATGTTTTAACATACAGGATACTTCTAATGGTTCATTTTCCATTAACACGGTTCATTGAGTCTTCGTTTCTGTACGTCTTTTTCCGTGGCGATGGCGGTAACAAGCAAACAATATCAGTTGGTATCTGGAATATACTGACATGTTTATTACATTTGGCAGTTCTGATAAGGAGCTGTTAATAGACTATGGCCAGATGTTCGATCAATCAGAAATACTGGCGACCAAACGACCTAATTCTATTCAATTATTATTACTAAAAAATTACCTACAAAATGATATATAATTCAGTACTGACCGTCGATGTCTGAAAATGGTTCTTTGGTATATCGTTTTCGTTGTTTTTAATTTTTTCAGGATACCATATATTTATCAACGACGTGAAAATTCGTCGTTTATATATATTATAGTATATTAGATATAAAAATATAATATGACATATACATATATCAGAGATATATGCTATACATATGACAAGTATATTTGAGATATATTCCATCTATTTCAACAGTATCGCGCAGTGTAATGCATATTATAACGGGGTGCCCGGTTCGCCGTCGTTATAATTAATTTATTCCGAGGGCCGCCAGGGGGCTCTAGAGGGCTAAAAATTTCCGAAAAAATTAGGAGTTCCGATCTGATAGTATAGGCCAACAATTTATAAACTATTCATATAAAAGTGTTTGGGATTTTACAATAAAAGCTACACTAACTATTCCTAAAGACAAGTTAGTAATACCAGGTATTAACCTAGAAGTAGGATTAAGTTCAGAGTATTTGTTCGAGCTCAATTTAGGGTATAAAGGTCGATTATGCCTAAGCGTGTACGCAGTATTATTTAGAGGAATGGTCATTCTTAAGGTCATTGATAAGACATGATTTTTTACAGCGAAATCATATCGGATAGATCCATTGAAGAAACTATCTAAACCAGATTAAACTTCCTAGCAACATTATTATAACTGTGGTCGGTACAACAGTTCGAATTTCTCAATAAAGATGCAAAGTAGCGTAGGGTCAAATAATTTTGGGGTGAATATTGCAAATGGATACCCGGGTATTGTCATAAGAATTGAAAGTGACATGCCCGGTAAGATTAATTTTACTTTAAAAATGTGTTATGCATATTTATATTTTCAATTTAAAAGGTGAATAAATTTCAAATTGTTTATTTAAATTAAAGGTCTTTATTTATTTGAAAATATTATATTAATTCAGAAAGGAAATGACATGCAATCACAGTAACCTGGAATCCAGAGACCTCGCATGCAGTTTTGTGTCGAACAGAGAGGTATGCATTTGCAAGATTAAAAATTCCAACGGTCCATTCAAAAAATTGAAAATTATAATATTTATGAAAAACTAATATTCACTGTTCGATGTACCCTGTCGAGTGGATCATATTTCATTAAAAAAATTTTTTTTATAAAATCAAAACGAAAATCTTATTGAGGATGGTATTTCATAGTGCATATTAATTTTGGATATTAAGTACAGTTTTATATTCGAATCATAGTCCTACCGAATAATGATTACATATCTATTCTTAAGGCTGGCATTTACTATTGTATCTACGATTAAACAACGAAACCGTGGAATCAAACGGGTAATATAAAATAATTCAGCACGACAACGGTTTGCGGGACGCCAAGATTTGACGATGGAAATTAGCATTTACGAACAGAGACGAATAGAGGTTCAAGAGTGGTGAACGACAGTAGAACGAAGAACCATACTTTTATAAGTAAAACACCATGGGGATCAATAGTAACATATGTAAAGATCTGTTATTCTGTTTTCTATTTGGATTGAAAAGTTTAAAACCAAGAAAATGCCATAAAGTAATCATTGATATCGATTCGTCGCATATTAGGTCACCATTTCTAAGTCAGAGACATGTGAAATTCACGTTTGACATACGACGCTCCGGATATCGCAGCATCCCCAATAATTATATAATGACGAAATTATATACTTATTTAATAAGTGATTAATCTTACCTTGTGATATTGACAAAAGTTGACGATGACAGGCAGACAAATTCCTGGAGCAGGATTTTTTATTTCTGCCACTGGTTGAATTGACTCAGGCATTGTCACCATTCCTGTTGTATACATTGTCTTGTTCTCGAACCTCACTGTGTAGACAGGATAAGCTACAATTGCAATGAATATATAGAGATAAGATAACATGTCACATAAAAAATCTGTACAATATGAAATATTTAATTTTTTTTTAAATAACATTGAAAACAAAATTAACCCTTTAAGTGTGGGTGATACGCTGAGCACGACATCAAAAGGTCTGTATCTAAAAGAAGTTGTCAATATATTCCAAATTTGAAAAAATGGGAGTTAAAAGTTAACAGAAACACATCAATTTTGACAATAGATCACATTTTAATGTCGAATATATTTAAAGTTATGTTGCTTCAAAAATTATTTTTGCACGTGAAGTTTTTTCGTCGCGCAGGCCCGGCTCATGAGGTCGCTCACGACGGAAGGTCCCTGTACTTGAAGGGTTAAATGTGCTAAAAATTCAAAATATTTTACAAAATTCATTTAGCACACGCACACACATTTACATGTGAAATGTAACTGCTCCAGAGCCCCGATTTGAAAAATTTCCAAAAGAATCACAATCCGTATTTGAAAAGATGAATATATGAAAATATTAGTTTGCTCATCCATTCGTCCTCGGCCAAGATGTTTTCAATTGGGCTTCTCAGAGTCAACTGAATGTACATCCACAGAAGTTGCCTAAATGAAACGTTTTGATATGAAATGTTTTAATAAATGGAGAAAAAAGAAAACCAAACGCAATCATGCCTACAGTAAATTCGCCAATTTTATTTGCAATTTTTTGCAATTTAATTGGAGATTTTATTATGGCAATGATTTGTTTTTCAACAAATTGATAAAAATTGATTAAGGATAATTTATTAACCCCTTCACTGTCAGTGATCCCTACAGGGACAAAAAAGCCACTTTTGCTTCCTGAGACTTACAGAGGCATCTTAAGAAAAACATTCTTATATTATTACGATCTAATTGTCCTTGGATATATTAAAGTTTTTGAGATTGCTGTATCTGAATCCGAAGTCAAACTTGTAAAATATAAAATTGCGGATCCAATATCCAAAAAACTTACACTGTGTTACAGTGTCACAACCGAAATATTTAAGACGGCTGGAAAAGGTGAAAGATACGATTTGTACTATTTTATATTATTTTGTACACTTATTGCCAATTTCTTCTCCTTGGGTTAAAATTTATCCTGCAGATAAACTTATAAAATATGAAAATGATTGGTTAGCTGGGGATTTATCTACAGGATAAATTTTATCGGAAGGTGAAGAAATTGGCCGTTAGAGATAGAAATATACAATATTTTGCTAAATGTCGTTCCACGATAACTTTATTACCCATCCAGAGCCGAATGTCATTTTTAAAACTTGCACCGTTTATAAATAACACTTTTGTGTATTGGACACACTTCAATCCATTAGAAACCGTCAACTATGGTAGTAGCATCCTTTATTATTATAACTCATTTTCAATTATCTTCATATTCATTCTTGTGAAATTAAATATCTAAATAACTAGCCAGTATAACTATTTCCCAAACTTTTGTCTTTATGAGACGGTTCTGTGGTTTCTACATTATCGACCGAGATTGGCAAGTTTCCAGTTCTATCAGATGATAATTCCCGCCCCATTTCCCTCAGTCGCGACTATCCAGAAGGTGCTGGGCAGGAATTTCAAATTGATCCCAATGGGCGATCCTCGATTTGAAGCTACATTGTGGTCGCGCCACACGCCAATCTCGTCTGACGCTGTTGAGGGTTACCCTATTAAGAGGTTTACTATACCAATTATATTCAGAATGGATGACAATTTTTGAATAATAGCCAACATAAAATCTGCCAGTATTAATATTTCTCTAGATAAGGAGTAGTGAAGGCCCTAGTGGAGGGGGAGGTCTGCTGCAAGTTTTTTAAGATATTCAAACATTAAAAAAAATAATTTAAATTCTGCGTACAATAGTAAATTATTCGTTTGAGTAAACATAATATTACTTGAATTTCTGTTAAAACGTTTATTTTAAGCCTGTAATTCATAAACTAACAAGGTAACCGTTTTCGGTGTGCCCCTCTAATTTTGTTCACTTTGAAATATGTTATTCTTCATCGAAATCTAGCTGAGATATTTTTACTTTTATCAGTGAAAAAGTGATTTTAAGGAGTGAAATCAATCCCAAAATTCGGCACCTCTAGTGCGACTTTTGCAGTTTCGCATATTTCCACTTGAGATATTTAAATGAAACCAATTGGTGAATATTGCTCCAATGGAACTTGGCAATATTTTACTTTTTTAAGCTGTAGAGTAGTTGTGATGATCAATTTCTTTCAACAAATTTTGCTTTGATGTTAAGGATTAGATTTAGTAATGCTTTGTTTTTTTAAATAATAAATTGGAGAAGTAAAGCAATGTTTTTGTTGTTTTTAACCATTCACAGCTCTGCGTCCGAGTGTTGGTGTCTGTATGAGGATCCAGTCTTTATGTGTTGTCGAATTTCAACTAAAGTTGATTTGGTTCAAGCGAATTATATTTTTTGCAATACAAGCACATATCTTTTTAATATAACAGGAAGTTAATATGCTTGATCCACTAAATCAAGGGTTTAAATCAGTAATAAAAATCCTTGGTTATTATTCGTATTGTTTAAGTGCGTTCGAACCTATACCTTCTAACGTATTTTCTTTTCTTAACTTTACTCGCCACCGGCAAGCAAAATCCGATAACGAACTATCTACGAGACACAAACTAGGTTACCTTCGGTCGTCCACCCTTCGCTCATGCATCCGCATGCCAGGCGGCCGTCAGCCAATTCTTATTTCACCGGGAATTGACGAGCCATTATGAACTGGGAGTTGGGGTGGAATAGGCCCAACTCCACCAAAAACGAGAGCTCTGACGGAACCTATCAGAAAGCCGATAGCTTAGCGGATCCTTTCGATTTTTGCGGGACCCGTTAAATTGAGAAACGCAACTGCAGGTGCTGATCTTTGGGGTCGCGTAAATTGGTGTTCATAACAAATTTTTTTAAGGGAGTTGGGGGGAGGGAGAGAGAGAGAGCGCGAGAGAGAGAGAGCGTGAAAGAGAGAGAGTGAGAGAGAAAGAGAAAGCGAGAGAGAGATGGAAAGAGAGAGAGAGGGAGAGAGGGAGAAAGAGCGCGAGAGAGAGCGAGAGAGAGATTGATTGATTGATTGATTGATTGATAGATATTTATTAGCCTTCTTGGCTATTTTGTACATAAATTACATGAATTGAATACATTTACTTAACTAGTGATACAACATACTCTTTCAACATTCTTTTAAATTGATCTACTCTTTCACACTCTTTCACTTCAATTGGTAAGGCGTTATAAATTTTTACTCCTTCATAATACATACTCTTTTGTGCGCTTCTTGTTCTCCTAAATTGTATAACTATATTACCAGTTTGTCGCGTTTCTCTACCCCCCCTTGCTCCTACTATCTGTAGTCTATTCTTCAATTCCTTTGGCAGTAAATTATTGATGGCTTTAAAAATGAATATACATACATTATAATACAGCCTTTGTCTTACAGACATAAACTGTACCGCTGCCAGCATATCTTCCACTTTCGTGTAGCGGCTGCATTGCAATATAACCCGCATCGCTCTGTTTTGCGCGATCTGCATTTTATTCACCTCGGTTTCACCCATACCCACTAACAATGTTCCACAATATTCGAAGTGAGGTGCTATGATTGCTTTGTATATAACGCATCTGGTGTACGCCGATACGTAGAGTCCTATTCTGTTTAGGAAGCTCGTTTTTTTACCTACTTTTTTTAACACATATTCACAGTGGTCTTTGAATTGCAACTTGTCATCAATAATAATACTTAAGTATTTCATCGTCTCCACTCGTTCGAGTTCCTTTCCATCCATACATTTAAGTACAATATTTCCTCTCATTACCTTTCTCACGCTTTTAATAACCATATATTTTGTTTTATCTGCATTCATTTTTAGTTTATTTCTATTCATCCATTTTTCCACTATACTTAGTAGCCTGTTCATTGTTCTCTCCAGTTCCGCGCTGCTATCCCCCGTCGCATATATTACTGTATCATCAGCGAATAATTTTATTGTACCTTCTTCTGGGCATAACTCGACTATATCATTTATATATATTATAAACAACAAGGGCCCTAGTACAGACCCCTGTGGTACCCCATATTCATTACAGATAATTTCAGACCATTCATCATTGAATCGGACTTGTTGTGTTCTATTTGTTAAGTACGTTCGAAACCATTCTAATACCCTACCTCTAATCCCATATTGGTTCATTTTTTCGATTAATATTTCTCTATCCACAGTCTCAAAAGCTCGCTGCAAGTCCATAAAGATCACTCCTACCATTTTTCTTTCACTAATGTACAGTTTCCATTCATCCACCACTGTTTGAATCGCTGTTTCACATGAATATTGTTTTCTAAATCCTGACTGATGTTCTGTTATGACACTATTTGCTTCTAAATATTTTTCAACTTGACCCTTCACTACTAATTCCAGTACTTTTTCGTACAATGGCAACATGTTAATCGGTCTATATTGACTTGCTTTTTTGGCTTTATCTATCTTTGGTATTGGTATGATCGTAGAAATTTTCCAGCTTTCCGGGCAGCATCCCTCCCTTAGCGATCCATTTATTATTTCAACAAATTCTTCTTTTATTGCACTAAACGCCATTTTTAGTAATTCACTTGATATTCCTTCATCCGTTCCCTTCTTTTTTGGGAGTCCCATAACTATTTTCTCCAGATCATTTACTTCAATACACTCAAAATTTTCCATTATTTTTCCATTGTCCATCCTAGCCCCTGTTAATATTCTTCTTCTATTCGGACTTCCTGACATATCCCGCTGTATTGAATTAACTATGTTATTTATACTTTGCACATAATACACATTAAATCTATCAGCTATATTACCACCCACATTTTCGTCCAAAATTTCAAAATCTATTTTCTCTACTTCTTTCGTAACTGTAGTCTCACCTTTAATTACTTCTTTTAGTGTTTTCCACATTTTTGCCGAGTCTTTTTTATTATCGTCTATCATCTTTTCATAATATTCCTTCTTCTTATATCGCAATAACTTAACTGCCGCATTCCTTTCTACTTTAAATTGTTGCCAATGTTCCTCCAATCCAGTGAAGATTGCTATCCTGTATGCATCATCTCTTCTTCCCGCTGCTATTTCTATATCTTCTGAGTACCATTTTTTCCCTTCCCACACCCTCGGAATCCTGACTATTCTTCTGGGTGCAAACCTATCTAGTGTGTCCACTATATTATCCACAAACATCTTCGCTCTTTGGCTTAATTCTAATTCTTCATTGTGTCTTGTTATGGCACTCAACACCCTTGTAAATTCCTTCACATCAATTTTACTATAGTTTCTTGCTTTAAATTCTCTATATTTACTCTGTTCCTTCATCTTACCTAAGTTAACTTTTATCCATGCATGATCGGTTATCTTTGGTTCATGCACAACCTTTACTTGAGCACTCCTATTAGCAAATACTAAGTCTATAATAATCTGGCTATTCTGCGTTATTCTCGTCGGCTTGTCGACGTATTGCTTCATTCCAAAGCTCAACATTCCTGTTATTAGCTTGTTTTTATAAAACTCTTTATTAGAGTCTTTAGAGACATCTATGTTGAAGTCACCTACTATCAAACAATCTCCTTTTATTGTTAGCTCCTCCGTTATATCTTCTATATATCTTATGAATTCGGCATCTGACGCACCTGGTGAATGGTACACAACTACTATTACCCCTTTATAATGTTTGTCCTTTACCTCTATTCCAACACTCCAGCAGTTTGACTCTATTTTGCTCATCATTATCAACTCGCATTTAATATAATCTCTTACATATAAAATAGCACCGCCTGTGTGTCTGTTTTCCGAGTCACACCTGACTATACTATAGCCCGGTATGCCCACTTCACTGTCTCCAATTTCTCCTGTCACTCGGGTCTCTGACACCGCAATAATTGCGGGCTTCATTTTCTCCGCTACTTGATATTGTATTTCGTCTTTGTGTGGTATAAGACTCTCCGCATTTGTGTACCATAGGAATTCTTCCGTCTGTAGTTGCTACTTGTCCCATCCTGCTCTTCTCTTCTCTTCTTGCATCGCTCTTTTATACGTCGGGCATTCCCGATCGAATGCGTCATGTTCAGTGTTTATCTCCAAATTGTGAATTCGATTTTTGAACACACAGTTCACGCACTTTTTCCCCGTCACTGTACATTTACTGGACTCGTGATTTCCGGCACATTTATGGCACGTTTCTTCTTTTCTACAGTTCTTTGCTATATGGTAATAGCCCCAACATTTGTAACATCGCTTTACGTTGATGTGGTTATAAACCGGACACTTTCTCCATCCAACGCTGATTCTATCTTTGCTCAGTAGTTCTTGATGAGTTCCTTCATCTACTACCATTATTATTGATCCTTCGTGTTTTCCCTCTTTGCTTATTCTTTTCACAATTTTCATCTCCCTTCTTCCATTCTCCTCCATCGCATTTTGCTTCTTTATTGTTTCAATCAGATCTTCATCCGCCAGCACTAGTTCTTCCACTTCTATATTAGCAATCTTAATTTTCGGTTTTTGTTGCGTCGACTCAGTGACCTTGAAGCCCTCGCCCATTCTCTCCTGTAATGTTTTCTTCAACTTTCCTACTTCCTCTGTCGTCTCGCACCCCAATATGACTGTTCCATTACTGCCCTTCTTTACTCTCGTTACTGCCACATACATGTTCTTGATATCTATCTTTTCTTTAATCGTTCTTTTAGTAGCCTCACTTTCTTGCTGTTCTTTTGGTTTGATGATTATAACCTTCTCTTTTTTCTTTTCTCTCAGTGCCCTACTGTAGTCTCCTATTGCTTGTTGTTCCTTTGTTGCCCTCAGAGCTCCACCATGTAACATCTTTTTTATTTCTTCAATTTCTTTCTTCGCATCCTCCATTTCTTTCTTCATACCCTCCATTTCTTCACGAACTATTTCTTGAATTATCGCTTTAACTTCATTCTTGCATGCAACTTCATCCTTCAATCCTTTCACAGCTTTTACCAGCCAGTCTATCTTGCCATCAACCGTTGCCGATGCACTCATACCTTTGCTGCCAGTAGTTGATCCCATCGATGCCAATCTTTCTCTGCTCGATCCTCCTACGGGTGTTGCCTTCATTGTGTCGTCTGTTACTACAAATTCGTTCCACGGACCTTTACATGGCACTAATTCCTTGTTTCTATCGAGCACTTTATGCCTTCCTGCACATCCCGGATGGTAAAAAAGTTTCGGGCACGTCTTACATTGAGACAGAGAGAGAGAGTGAGAGAGAGAGAGCGAGAGAGAGAGAGAGAGAGAGAGAGAGAGAGAGAGAGAGAGAGAGAGAGAGAGAGAGAGAGAG
>JASANN010000474.1:0-26815 GCA_031762395.1 Calameuta pygmaea
AAGGGCAACCCCCGACACCATGGTCTATACGTGTAGCTGTTCTAACAGGGTGACTACTCTTATATGACTACTCGAATAAATATGCTCGACCAGACCAAAGGAATAGAACAAACTAGACAAGTACAATGGATAGTGAGAGGGAACAAAGTGAAACGAGAAGAGAGAAGGGAAGACAGAAATAAAGAAGTTAAGAAATATGAAAGTAAAGAATAGGGGTATAAAAGTAGAGAAGAAATAAGTTAAGAGATAAATCAGAAATAAAAGAATGAAATATAAAGATATAAGAAAGTAAAGAAGAAATAAATATAGAAATAGAAGAAGGTTGGAAATCGATATGAGGTGCTTCCAAGAGACCAGTATAGGAGACCGGCTCAAGGAAGAATGAGCGCTCCGAGTCCACGCGCTGCCTTCAGCGCTCCCCCCACCCTCTGCCTGCTCCCACTCGACGAGCCCTGGGCGACGAATTTGCGCGCACACAATTTTGGGCAACTTCCAGTACTTTTAAATATGCTTGGCCAGAACTTCCGATTTCTAAGTGTTAATATTTTACTTTATTCATTTAATTATTTATTTTAATGTTCCAAACATCTAATTTATTAATATTACAATTTGAACTTAATTTGTTCTCGATATCCTACGATTTCAAATCAATTTTTATCTACTCAGTCCCCGTTTAGGATATGATTCATATTTATTATACTTTATTTTCTATGATATGATAATATAGGCGCATCGGTTACGCCGATACCAATACTTACGCACACACAAATACCCTAATATGATGAACACTTGTAAATATATGATTAAAAAAGATGAGGAACAGTCACTGTTGAACCGAATTGTAACCTGAAAACAATATAAAATGGGCTCGAGTAATATACCCGAATTATTAACTAAAATGTGGTGTCATTTAAATATTCCTGTTCTTTCCCTAAACTGACCCTGATCAAGCAATGAGAATCTGTCCTCTCATAATGCTATGCTTTTAAATTATTGTGGTATTTTCTGACTGTTTAGATTCAGAGTCTAAACTCTGTAGGTCCCCTCGACCGTGTTCTAAACAAGGTCTACGTCGCGAGGTAATTCGCTAACTCGTGTGAACTTAATTCTCTTAATCAATTAGACTAATTACTGGCACATGTCCCATTGAGGATAAAATCATAAAGCAAAGGAAAGAAGTTACTGTGCTATTATACTTTATCCTGACTGATTTTGATCTTACTCACCGGATACTCATCGTACCCCGAGTGACATCCAGTGTTGTGCACAAAGCAGCAATACGTTTCTATGGTACATAATTTTAGAAGGATTAACCAAAAATGCACAGCATTTTAGAAGAAAACAATAGCAACGCAGTGAATGAGCCGCCGGCACAGTCGGTGCGCCCGAAGAAACCGAACGTCAAAGGGTTCAAGTGGAACGCGCATGTCCCACTCTGACAGCTCTATGATGATTCATTATGAAATCAGGTAAAAGAATAAATTAAACAGATATACAATGTACAATCTATTTATTATTTACAACAATGTACCAATCTTTGTTTAATCGCTTATCACACAGTTTACAAAATGTTACTCAGTCGCTCAGTTAATATAGATTCAATATAGACATAGGCTATTTATTATTTACATTCCTACAGATATATTTCTTTTCGATGGCAAATTTCTGGCCCGCGTCGAATTCGAATTAGCGCACGCATGCTAAAACGAAGAATTATACATGCTAAATTTTTCAATATAAATATGACACTCGGATATACATCCAATATACTCATGCATACAATTACACACATCACACGACACGTTCAACGTGAATTTTGAAGATCCAATATTCAATATAGCCGCACCTGGGTCACTTTCCTTCAATTGGTCGAGAGTTGAAATTTTTAAGAAACGCTTCTCTCTCTCTCTCTCTCTCTCTCTCTCTCTCTCTCTCTCTTTGTTTCACGCTTCTCATCATTTTCTAATCCCTCTAATATAATTATCAAAGAATTCTAATCACCCAGTGTGCGATCAGTCATCACATACAATAACCACAGGAGAAAGTCTCACTAAAATCTCGCCCGCGAGAACAAAGAGAAATTAAAACAATAGTTAAAAATCTTTAATATCTCAATATGTATCTATAAGATGTCCCTTTGGTACATCACCTAGCTAAATATATTGTCACTCGCCACGACTGTCATCTGCAGCGCGATGATCAAGAAATTTTTGTTGTATTAATAATTTTTGAAAAAAAAAATTAAATAAAAAGCATTTTACCTGAAGGACAAAAAATATGCATTTTCAAAATTTACCACACTAAATACGACAGCCGACAGGATGGACGGATGGCTGACATGTATTCTCACGGAGACCAAAATGACGTCTCGAGTTACATTATTGGCAAATCAAATAAAATAGCGACTAATTAAAATATAAAATAACACTTATTATTTGTATTTTTATTTCGATCTCGCGCTTCAGGATTAAAATGCTCTCGTATGCGAGGGACAATATTTACTTATACCATTTTATATAATATTATATATACATATATATCATTCAAGTCAGACATTCACGTGGTCTCCGCCATGATACTCCTTTTCGAAATTTACTAATTAGGATACGTCTCTAATATATGTATAAATATCCTCGTACATTGCATGTCTTTGATCGTGTATCAGGCATACAGATACACATAAATAGAAACGTATAACATCCTCGTAAAGGTGGGTGGATGAATTACGTTCATTTTTTATGTTTATATATATATAGTATGAGTGTTTTTATGTATTTAATATAATAAATCGTATCTTTCTTTGGCACATCTCCTCGACTAGGATTATACGGTCGGTGCGGACGTGTATTGTTACAGGCTTGGGCTCCGGATACTCAACGGATTTAGAGAAAGTTATAAATATTCCATTGGTACGGTAGCGGCCATTTTTCATTTTTTTTTTCTTTTTTTTTATTATCTAATCTTATTACACGTACACTTTCCGTATGTTTATTCATTTCCACTTAATTAACGTATCTCGCGCGACACTCTAAACACTGTTTAAAATTCCCGCGGTTTTTTTTTACGATAACGACAATTGTACACAATTGTCGTACCCTGACTAATCGTCTAGAAAAAACTTATAAGCAACGTAAATGACTGTTAGTACCTCTTATATACATATATATATGTATATGTATATGCATACACACACATATATATATATATACTCCTCATGTCAATCTTCTAACCTCAAATGTCAGCAAATCATCGTTACTTTTATACCTACATTCAAATAATCTAAATCTTCGGTGTTTTATGTTTTTCCTCTTTTCTCACAATTTTCATTTCTTAATCCTCGTATAATATTTCGTGAAACATCACTGGTTTCTTCGCACAAGTGGATCGACGTGGCAGGCGGACGCGGCTGTGTGGGAGCTGCGCCATTTTGACTTTCGTCCGGCATTTCCGAAAGGCTGTACCGAGCGCGCCGTAAAAAGGAAAAAGAATTGAAAGAAAAATTTCATAGTTTTTCCCTTTTTTTTTTCAGACACATAAAAAGAATGCGATCCTCTTTTAAAATATTTGTTGGTCTTCTTTTTATTTTATTTTATTTTTTTTTCAAATTCATAAATTCGCACTTACGTAATCGCAGGACGAAGCTACCGAAAGACTCGGTCGATACTCGCGCCACGTATAGACAACAGTCGGTACATAAAGGATAATAGAAATATTTGTTGAACGACGATCGGTATAGTTGAAAAATAAAAATATCGCATTTGGTCGCATCGTTCCTCCTCTCGTAAATAAATAATCGTTTCGCAGCTCCCCCCGTATAATATTAACAACAACAACAACAACAACAACAACAACAACAACTAGAGTTACGTATACCCGTCCATTCACTCTCTATTAGCAAAACAATAGAATTTAAACCAAATACGATAATCGATTGCGTAATATCCCGCCTTGAAATTCTTTACAGGGCGTTCCAAATGTAAATTTATCATCATTTTCGTTACCTTGTGATTAATATTAAATTTGAAACACGCTATAGATTATAATCATTTTACATTCTCCCTTGCATATGTCAATCTGGTTTCCATACTGGTTCAGCGATTCTTAGGAACGTCCATTTACAGTGACAGACACTTTTTGAAACACTCTGTAGAGATTGAAGCGAGTTACGCAACGCGGTACCATTGTTGACTATGACAATATAAATAATTCTATTAAATAGGCTCTCTATGCTTAATGAGATAATGGCTCGGCTCTTACGTAACCGTAAGCGCAACTCCGTGGACCCTCTCAGAAATATCCGGCCCGAGCGTCGGAATTTAATTTCAATTTTTTAATATTCTTTTTTTTTTTTGTTTCTTTAAATATCTTCAATAAGACTCCATTAGATAAGTATATCCATGAACAAGGCACTGCTCGACAAGATGGTTTCGCGTTGCTGGATCACTTTTTAATAGCCGCTATGATTCATCTGTAATCATTGTCATATACTGATTGAATAATTAGTAGATAGGATAAGAGAAATCAGCAGCGTGAAACCTGAGAGACTTATAAATTCTAGATGGACAGATCATCTATTATGACTGAGGAATACCATCGCGTTACTTAATTATCATTCGTTATAGATGGCTAATCATCAATCATCGTACCCGAAGATCATCATCGTCATCAAGATCCTCATCCATATTTTCATCTTTACGTTTTAAGATCGGTCATACGCTTTTTAGTTTGATAAATTTACTTGAGAACAAAATGGAGGTCACGCGTGAACTATGACCTGAACAAAATGGCTGACTTGCTGATTTTTGATAATTGTTTTTAATCGAACGAAAATTGATGCCTGATGGAAATAAGTGATCTTTCGATAGACTACCGTGTCTTATACTTCAATGTACCTAGTTGTCAGATAGAAAACATGGTCCAGGAAGTATTCCAGGGGATGATTTTCGAGTAGACACCTTCGCCAATGGGTGTAAGAAATGAACGCACGTCTTAGGCTTCCAGTTTCTAGGCCGTTCGGATTCTTCGCTGTTATAAGGGGAAGCACTTGGTCCTCTTTTGGACGACGACAGATCTGCAGTCGACCTTACCTAGAGTGAAGCTTTCTTGCTTGACAGTCTCTTCGACGGATATTCGTCCGAGTCTCTTCTTGACCCTGAAGGGAGTCGAGCGCGGTGAAATTATTTCATAAAGGTCACTAGTACGACCCTGTATCTGCACCCTGCGTTTGGGACTGCTCTTCTGATCGACGGGTATGGCAATGTCTACTTCAGGACAATGATTACCACGGGATCCTACTGACTGGTTCATCCTGGACTCCGCAAGGATGCTCCTGTCCTTGTCCTTGTCCTCCTCCGATGGGGTATTGAACACGTCGGAGCAATAACTCTTGGAGTCACAGATCAAAGCGAGCTCTGAAGAATCGATAGCCTCCTCAGTCTCTGATGGCGGACTTCTTGCTGATACCAGAGAGATCGCCCTGGTTTCCGGTCGCTGAGGTCTCTCGTCATCAACATAGTCCAGGGAAAGACAACGTTTCTCAAACAGGGCTGGTCCAGGGATCATCTTGGCACTTGGTTCCTCTTGATAAACTTCCTTAGCTTTGCTCTCTTCAGAGTTTAATGATGATTCTAAGGACTTCTCCTGAGGATGAGACTCGGGTGTGTTCATAAGATTTAACGGTGGCTTACCTTGGTCATCCTTTGAAGCACTGAGTTGACTTGGTCTTCGCACGCTATTCTCTCTCTCAATCGAAAGACAAAATTCCTTATCGGTGAGTAAGATCTTCTTAGGTAAGCGTACAGCTTTTCCATCCTCGAGAACGTCGGGTTTTTCTATGGATGGTGTCTTCAGCAGGCTCTTCACTTTGCGCAATTCGGTCAGTAGATCCATCGTCTCCTGGGAAGGCTCGTGGAATATTTTTCTCTTTGGTCTTCGCAGAGACTTGTTATCATATTCCTGGTCGTTGCAGTTAGCTTCTATATTTTCCTGCTTTCTCAGGACCGACCTGACCGAGTGTCCACGTTCTTTGGATGTAGTCTCTGATGAAGAATCTATGCCGACTTTTGCAGGGGACATCAATGCCGTCTGGACATCTTGACTGTCATCACCGTCAGTTTGGGAGATTGCAATGCCACGTGGCAGTATTCGCTGACGTTCGGTCTGACGCGCTTCCCGGGCACGACGTCTAAATATGCCGTAACTTTCTGGAGGAACGTTCTGAAGTTCGAATTTATCGTGAAGTTGCCTGAAGGCCTCTTTCGAGGAGTCTTGACCAGTGACAGATCCTTTGGAACCTAAAGTCAGGCTGTCCTGGGGCTCGAAAAAGGCGTCACGCTTACAAACGTCCTGACTCTGATACTTCACGGAGGACTCACTACTGACTATTCCTATAGTAGGGCGATCCTTGGATAACTTTAGGTTGTCCGAGGAGATCCCACGACGTTCAAAATGTTCCTGCTTTATTCGGTGCATTATATGCTCGCTTGTCCTATTATCGTCCATCTTGTCCAGGATGTCCTCGGACGCTTGACGTCTAGTCTTTGTCGGCGATGCTCCTAAATCCTTAGACAATACGTCTTCGTCGCATTCTGGTGACATATTAGAAATCCTTCTTTTGGTTGGTGAACACACAGCCTTCAATAATCCATTCCCAGGGTTACCTGGAAGGTTGTCCCTAGATTCAGTTTCCCTTTTTCTCCTTGTGGGTGTCTCCGGGGTAATGCCAGTTTTTCTCTTCGGTGAATTGCCCCAGGACGCGGCTTCGCGCGGTGAGCCTAAACAAGAACTCGAAGAGATGATTTCTTCGCTTGATGTTATTTTACATTTTACCAGCTCAGCGACGCTCGTAGACTTTGGCTCCAGGTTTGGTACTACTATTTCGTGCTGAGTACCCTCTAATGGTGGTAAAGAACTGGGTCCGGAATCTAGTACATCATCTAATGACGCACCTCTTAGAGGGTCTCGATGACTCATGTTTAACGAATCCCTTGGACCTTTAGAATCGTTCAGGTCCTCTGTTTCAAAGGAATACATTTTGAGTAGATATCCTTTTCGGGAACGACGTCTCTCAGCAGCGGGTACAGGTTGTTCTTCGGATTCCATCACTGTCGGAGATTGCAAGGTAGTCTCAGGAAGTTCCTGGACCACGTCCGGCTTCGACGTTATACTTGATACTTGATTGAATTTATTAACTGGATTAATGATCTTTGCGGACATTGGTGCACTTCTACGTGGTATATCAAACGTGAATTTATCGAAGGTCTTGGAGGAACCCGTCTTATCCAAAAATGGCTTCTCAATAGCTTTACTGGGACCGATCTTCTCCAGGTATGGTTTACCGATAATACGTGGTGCGAGTTTCGCCAGAAATGGCCGATCTTCTGTCTTGGATATTCCAATCTTCCTTAAGAAGGGTCGCTTTTTCTCCTTCGGATCCTGGGAACGCGAGGATTCTAAACATTTGTCGCTCAGTCGCTCGTTGCTAAAATGAGATGTGTTGTCACTGCTCTTAGAACGTGCCCTCTTGTTTCTAGGGTGAGGCGTCAAAGGCGTCCGGGGTGTCCTAGGCGTGAGAGAAGGACTGGCTTCTTGGTTCGGACAAGTTTCGTCTAAGAGAGCAATGGCATCTCTTAGATCCATGTAGGCCTTACGCGGCGCAGCTGAACCTGGTGGCTTAGGCTGTTCACTCTCGACGCTACTGTTCCTGGTGGAGGCCAGATCAGGCCTGGTCACTTCTTTGTCGTTGTACGAGTAGGAGGGGTACGAGCTTGGATCGCACGGTCCTGGAGAGGAATCCGGTTGTTGTTCTTCGAGATACCAAGGTGTCACTCTGAGATCTTCTGGTCGGGTTGCTCGGTTCTGGAGTACAGTATTCCGGGATACGGCGCCCCTAGATTGACCAAACTCCAGGTCACCCCCGGTGGATGACGATACCCCTACAGTGTTACCACCTGGTGCATCTATTCCGGAAATGCCATTGAATACCATTGATCTACGATACGAAGAACACATAGCAAAATACGGCGGCGCCGGTCTCGCGGTCTCCACTATTATACGGCCCTGGGCGCACGGTACCACTGGTTCCCCATCTGCTGGGGCTTCCTCTGGAGTTAGGGGTAGTGCGGCACCCCGGCCGAACTCGATGAACCACAGCTCGTCCCTCAACTCGCATTCTCACTTCTTCTCGTTCATGTCCTTATTCAGGTAATGCAGCACGTAATGGAGGACCAGGTCGTAGCAATATTTGTATTCCGTCTGGATAAATAAATATATTTTTAATCGTCAGATTCCCTCCTGATTTATTATTAATCAATATAATTATTTGGACATACTCACCATATTTTCCACGAGCTGTGGTCGGTGTCGGCGTACAGTCTTGACAGCCTGAAAAATGTCGACTTCGCCATGTTGTATAACCTGCTCTATACAGGCATTGGCAGCGCAGTAAACACCACAGCGACTTCGACCATCCGGCGACACAACAGCAACTGGTCCATAATCAGTTCTTTGTCGCCAGCGTTCCACCATGTTCATTAATTCAACTAAGCTATTGGTCGAGGTCGGCACCTTGTGTCCCATTGGCCAACACGTAAGTTGAAACAGTTGTACAGTCTTTGGTGGTGCCTTGACACCAGCCATCAATTCCGTTAGAGAGACTATTTTTTTATTTATTCTGAATACCTGCAAGTACAGAGTTACCAATTATGTAGCATCGAAAGTCCTAAGCTATCCAAGTAAGTTTCTCAATAATACCTAGGGTTTAATAGTTGGAGAAAAGCTCTGCAAGTTGGTAAGACAAATAGATACGTAGAACGAGAAATATAAGGAAACTTTTTAGGTATTCCCAATGAATATTCTACGACAATAATGTTGAATAGCCATTGAAGCATTTAGGTGGGGGGGGGGGGGGGGGGGAGTCGCATCGGCTTACCCAAGTCTTGATGTTGGTATAGTGATTATGACTGATGTGATCTATGGTGAAGACTGGACCGTACTTCTTGGAGTGTCTACCCTCTGGCCAAAAACTAGGAAAGTTCGTAGAGCCTTGAGGCGGTACACAAAGTACCACAACGGCTGCGCACTCGTAGTCATAGACAAGAGACCAGAATTCACCGCAGGTATGTCGCAGAGGCCATTCGGTGACAATATACTCGCGTGGCTTCGTATAGCCCTAGGATGAAATGGTCCAATAAATCTTCATTATTGCGCTGCAATAACGTTATCGGTCGAAGAATTTACTCACATCGACAAACACCGCGTTTATATAATCCGTGAAGCTGTTGCCCTGGAAGCTTGTGAGGTATGGCCTGAAGTTATCAGCTGTAAAGGAAAAATCGGCCATTATGGTATCGCGGTCACTATTTAAAAGATCTGCTATTTTGAATGAAATAAATAAAGTAATTAAATTTATTTCAAATAATAAAATTAGTGTTACTCACGTGGTACCACGAGGACATCACGATTCTTCTCACGGTTGTCAGCCCTGTGTCCACCAGCACAGTCGCCAATTGTGAATCGCGGCGTTTGCTTGCAGATCTGCTGATACTCACGCTGATACTCGTTCATCTTTGTTATAGGATTTTTTATGCTCTTCTGCTTGAGACGTTGAGACAATTCCGAGACGGGAAACCAGGACGTGCCGCATATAACAAATTCCTCCAGGGTGTCGTATACAAATTTGTATTGGTCCTGTCAAATAGAATAATAAATCAGAGCTGTAGATCTTCGTGAAAATCAAAAAAAAAAAAAAATTTGTACAGTCCTCGAAAAATTCAAATGATAAATCATATGAAATTCAATTGTTCCAACCCACCAAATTCTCTATCAAGCCCTTTCTGCTTTGTCTGAGCTTCTTTAGATATCCAAAGACATCAAAGGCGTCTTCCTCTTCAGCTAATTCCATGTTAGCGTCTATAGCCAGATACACACCGGATCTGCCACCGCCGTCGCTAAAAATTATACCCTAATAATTAGTGTTCGTTGTTAAAAATATTATTTTGTAATATTCCGAGTCTACGTCACTGCACAGAATAGACGTAGGTTCAATCCAAATGAAAATTTTCTTAAATTTCAAAATTCTACTACCGGTTCATCATAACGAACCTATCGCTAAATTATCCACTGAAAAATGTTATCACTGGTATTTAGAATAATTATATATTTACTCACTTGCAATGAACCACCATGGGACCAGATTCATTTTTTATCGTGGAACCGACAACGGCCCTGACCCGTCGTCGAAATTCCAAAACGGCATTTCCAAAGGGACAGGTATGAGAGTGCCATTCGGTATAGTGAAACTGTAGCAATGTCCTCTCTTCGCTAATTTCCTGTGAAAGTAAAACAAACAAATGATTAAAAAAAACTTAATAATATCGTCGAACAAGGTCCAGGAGAGCCAATGAGAAAATACAAAAAATGTATTATGGCTCATTCGGGAAAGGCCAAGGTGAAACTTTGACTGCGTCAATATTCTGGGCTATAGAAGATTGTCAATCTTCGAAGGGTGAAACCTCTAGCGAAATGACTTTTTTTTAATAAGGACCCTGCCGCTCTCTACTATCCACCCCCCCAATCCTTCTGCCCATCTCCTCAAACACTGTGTCCCTCCTGTCATTCTCTGCTCAAGCTATTTATAGGAAAATTCTAACATACTCTAAGACCTTCCCAGTCGAAGTTGGCTAGAATAACTTTTTCTTCCTAATCTTCTCTCCGTTTAATCCTTTCTGCTAAAATCAACTTCTCCAACTTTAAGAGGAGAGACCGTACAATTACGTATAGTCGCCATTGCTCAGAGATTACTGAAACTTTGGAAAGTCTCGTCAAGTCTGTACAGCTTGTTGGACTGTACGTGTCAACAGGAACGTCTGGTTGGACCCTGGAAGCTCTCATAGAGTCTCTAAACTTTCTAAATTTCAGATTGAGTTTTCATCCACAGGCTATTCTCGATCCTGGACTGACTACAGCCAATGAGATTGAATTACGTTCATCGTTAATTCTTCAATTGGATCCCAGAAAGTTCTTGTCATACAATTTTACAGTTACGTACAGCGACGCCTCTAAGAAAAAAAAATATAAGTTACCTAACGGAGGATGACAAACGATTGTAAAATTAAAAAAGTTTCTCATTTCTCATCGTACAACTTACACCCTTCTCGTTCTTCTTGTAGAGCTTTATCGTGCGTATATGAAAATTCGCCAGTTCTTCTTCCTTAAGAACGGATACACCTATTCCGCCGTATTCTTCGTCCTTGTCTTTACTCGCTGGCCAATACTGCATGCACATAACCTGCAAGTTAAAAATTGACAAAAATTAAGCTAGACTTTCAGTAAGGATTTAACAAAATGGACGATACTATTCATCACGAATATCGATATTCAATCCTCATGATGAATTAATTAAAAGCGACAAGCGCCAGTAATTCTAAAGAATTAAATCTATCTTTTCTTTTTTTTAATAACAAGTTAAAAGCCTCCTGCCGTGGATCATTTACTTTTCCGTTTTTCAATTTTCTTTTTATTGTCCTTTTCCTCTATTTCGCTTCTCCAATAATAATCAGACCAGTCAACAATGTCCCAAGCCTCTCGACGCGTTACCTGCTAGTACGTTTCTCTGGCCAGCAGTGCATTCATATGCGAATCTACACTATACATATGTATTGACAATCTACACTGTATGTATAATATATGTATATATGCAGCAGTACATGCAACATTGTTGATTGTATTTTTCAACATATGAACAATTATTTTTACTATTTTTTTTATATATATATATATTAGGTACGAGCAACAAAAAATTATGTACCATTCAACCAGGTGTTGGATAGGTTAGACTATAGGTGTTACATGTGGATATGTAGTGTGTCAATATATTATATGGTAAATATAGCTTCGACATGTACTGCCGAATAACGATTATTGGATAGCTAGTAGAGAAACAATAGGTTTTCAGGAATCGTATACGCGACTCCAGTCAAAATCGGATTATACATCGAGCAATAAGGGATTCGCTGGTCGCTAATATGGAAACGCGGGAAATTCAATTTTATATTTTTTAAAATATCATAGTTGCATGTTCATCGAGATGCATACGAGAGACTCGTCGTACCTTGAAAAAGGAAATTTTATATAAAATTATTATTCCCTCTTATTGCGAACTCACCCTAATAAAGTCAAATGTCTTTGTCAGCATCACGATGCAGGATGCCCTTTCTTGCCAAACCATTCGCCAAAATTCCGTCACGGTATTTTCCATAGGTCCCTGAGTGACTATATATGCATTCGGTTTGAGTATACTCTGAAAGTTCATAAATAATTTTTTTTGTAAAACACAAATATCATTACTTTTTTTTTTTTAACAGAACCAGTTTCTGATCGTTGTGGTTTTTATTTAAAAAAAAAGTCATTAAATACTCACATCGACGTAGGAGGCGTTTATGTAATCAGAATCAGGCTCGCCAGGTATTGTCTCCAATACGACCCTGTTATAGTCATCTGTAAAAAATAAAAAAAAATTTGGTATACCAAAATAAAATGTATTTTCCAAATTTAATATTACTCCGCACTCACATGGGATACATCGTTGATTTTGATTCTTCTCCTTATTCGCAGGTTTCATAGCGTGTCTGCACGAATGCGTCTCCACTTTGGTGGCAGTCTAAAAGAAAAAAAAAAAAAAAAAATGAAACCGGAAGTGAATGAACAAAAAAATCAATAAGCTTTTCGAACGCCACGACTGCCAACTGGATAATTATTAATTAATTATTAACAAGTATAACGCAATTATCCGTTAATTAATTTAATCAGGTGTCTGTCTCCCGTGTATTTTCATCTGTTATCAGTGATCCAAATATCTCAAAGGTTCGTCGCACCTGCTATGGACGCTTATCGAGTTCCGGGATAACTCGCAAAATCGATATATTAATCCCATCCGCCTCGAGTCTCGTTGACGAGAAGCAAACGTCTATCTAACGAGAAATCGATATCGACTACTCGAACGATACATCGAGTCTCGATTCAGCGAACGATGTACGTTACCCAAGATTATTTTGTATCCTTTTCTATTGTCTGGAATTGTGAGATTGGCTGACTGGCTTCCCTGTCTTCTGACACTTACTGTTTTTATCGTAGTATAGCCAATCTAACCTAACCCCGTTCTTTCTATACAGCTACCCATATATATATATATATATATATATATATATATATATATATATATATATATATATACACACACAGAGAACTATATAAGAATCATCCCCCTCCCTTCGCTACTATTCAACTCGTATCGAATTTCGGAAACGAGCTACACCACTTTGATGTCGTATATATCTGGTTAAAGCTTAACCATTGGTAGGATAAAACTTTCACCAAATTACAAAAGCGCTTTACACCAGAGCTCGTAATTAAGACCATTAACTTGCCCGAGGGGACCGTACGAATTTTTTAGTCCTTAGTTTTCGGAAATACTCGCACGGTACAGTCACGCCAAGGTAAAATTCTTCTCTTCCCCGTCAATCTTTCTTACCTTCCGTTAAGATCGTTTGCGTTGCAG
Organism: Calameuta pygmaea; assembly: GCA_031762395.1. Taxonomy (NCBI): domain Eukaryota; kingdom Metazoa; phylum Arthropoda; class Insecta; order Hymenoptera; family Cephidae; genus Calameuta; species Calameuta pygmaea. The sequence goes on from JASANN010000474.1 coordinate 13,556, forward strand.
CCGGTATCAACGTGTAACATAAACCTAACGTTAGCTTTACGCATGCGGCATGTCTATTGTCTTGCACAGTTGATTGTCACGTTTTTAATTAAATTTCCCGAGAGAGAAAACGACCGAGGGATGCTGCCATAATGCTCGTGGTAAACTAATAAAATGGTCTACGCACGTGAATTTTATACCAGACTCCATTGGAACAGGCACTGCATCTACAGTAAGATTATCTATAGACTGTTTTTCATTAAGGAGAGTCCTGAATTTAGGTCGTAACGAATAAATATTCTCTGGAAATGCCTTTCTTTTATATACTGTATATAAATTACGTATACACACACACATATATATATAAATAATATATACATATGGCATTATAAATGACACATTACAAAAGGTGAAAAAAATATTTCGATTTTCCTTTTAATCAACGTCTTTGAAATTCGAAATGGACTTCACTGTATCTGATTCAATGATGCAGTCAGCCAATTTGTTTACAGATTCATTCTACGCCATGCATTTATTAAAAACTTATAATTTGCCGGAAGACAGCTTGAATGCAATTATAGTGAAACTTTTATTACTTCTTACTCACCTGAAACTCGACGCGATATAGAACCGGAAACTTTCGTCGAAGCTCGCAGAGCTTCGGATACTGAGGAAGTTCGGTTGGCGCTGTCGGTAAGGTAGTACCGATACCACTGATTTCTTCGGCTATTTGAAAAACAAAAGTACCATAAGGGAATAAGAGATGAAGTTAAGAACTAGAATAAAGAGAGAGAACTTTCTCTATTCGTTGTCAGTAACTTTTCCAATCTTAAAAAGTACATTTTAACCTAGTACATATACGAATACTTTTTTTTTTCAATTCTTATCGAATAATTCTCTCTCTTCGTTTCTTTTTTTTTTTTTACTTAACAATTTTAATCGTAACACCATATATTATACTTTATGGTATCATACGAGTCTTGATTAAATCTTGAATAATTTCTTTTTCTTTTTTTTTTTTAATTACATACAGGATCATAGAAATATATGGTATTTTCTTCATTGTATATGCGCGTATATGCAAATACTCAAGTATCACGTTGAAGACGTTAAGAAATAAGTTACATATGATAAATATACATAACGGGGTATTCAGTTCAAACGCACCACCTGAAGTCAGCGCTCTCGTTTGACTCTTACAGTAAAACCATGTTCAGGTGGTCCATTCGGGCCGCATAACCCGTTATATTCTAGGTATAACAAGCTACACGCGACTGAATTCTCTATATAGATTATACATATATATATAAGCTAGGTGTTACATAGGTAACGGATATATGTATATACATATGTGCACAGAGTCACTGCTAACGGTATGTGGTCCGCATCGTCAAGTTATCGCGAAGTCGTTGCACACGACTCGCCAGTGCGAATTTAATGGTCGCCTCAATTGACCTGAATTTACCCGAAAACGTTAACGGGTCGCAATTCTAGAGAAGTTAACGACTCATTAAGATTTCCGAATACTCAGTATTGTTTTGCGACCGTGGAAAAAAAAAAAGGAAAAGAAAAAACGGAACGGAAAGCACGAGAAACAAGAAAAAGGAAAAAAAAAACAAAAGAGAGAAAGAAAAAGAAAATAGTCAAGAGAAACGATCCACCACGTAATCACGGGGCGAGGAAAGCTTTTGTGCAATTTTCTTCGGCGATAATTCTAGGGGCGCTAGCGGCACGTTTTTTTTTTCGACTATGTTTTGTTGCCAGTAGAAATTGTAGGATCCCTTCGCGTTAATTCTATGCAATCGATAATCGTTTGCTTTTGAGATAACATTCGTCTGGTATAACTTAAAAAAAAATATTTTATTTTTTTCTTTCCTTTCTGGCCATTGCCGATTGAAATTAAATTAAGGCTTGATTTCTATCTTAGTCAGATTAATATTTTATGCGACGATTTTTGTATTCGCCAGCTGCTCATTTTATACGAATTATTGACAGACGTATTGTTATCATTAGGTTAATGACGTACGTAGAATTGTTCACAAATAAGAGAATTGTATACATGATAAATTTCAATATGGAAATGGACCATTGGATTATGACGATTGCATAACGAGGGAGTCTCTGCTGAGTGCTATACTGTCCAAACGAGACAATGATAATATTCTGTTATGAGGAATAGCAATGCATCACAACCGGAAGTAGTTGGTTGCTTTACCGAGCAGTCCAACCGGGTTGACAGTCATGCGATTTCAATTAGCCAGTAATAACAATGATCGTTCCAAGAATTATTAACGCACGTAATGTTAATTAACAGAAGAAATAAGAATTAAGAAAAATTTATAATAATTTTTTAATTGTATGTCTGCAATTTCATTGGTGGCAGATTCCTTTTTTATGTAATTATAATATGGCATTTATTTATCTTTTAGGGATTCATAAATTGTACATATAAATGTCACGTGTAACACGTGACCAATACTCACGAGGATTTTGATAAAGATTTTTTCAGCCGATCCACCTGGCGCAGTATCACTTATTATCATTCAGATAATATGTTCCCTTATTACCCATACACTCCGAAGGGTGCAAAGGCGGACAGGAAGGGATGTGGCAAAATCAAGTTGGGTCAGAATAATAGCCCTAAAGCATATAAGCTTTCAGTTTCTTTAACGTAAATCTCCTCAATGCCTGAGGACCTTCGAGCAACCCTCACGTACGAAATATAATAACAACCCTTAACCAATTTTCGCGAAGCATTCGTGTATCAACTCCCGTCTGCATGTCGATATAGCAGATCCCGCTAATGACAAGTTGAAAGGCTCATGTCGCGTCCCTCGATGAAAAGTTTTGAAATATATTTTATTATAAAAAATGGTCCAACCTCTACTTAAATATCGACTAGCATCGTCCAATGGTCGTCTTGATAAACAACTGGTAAGTATTTATGGCAGGATGCGTCATCGAGTCTCAGCGAATAAATCTGACCTGTCAGTTACACGGATTTATTCAATATTTAAAACAAATGTTACAAGGAAATTTCGTTACCGCCACGTAACAGAGACAGGCAATGCATGTGGACCTACCCTGACCCAGTTGGCATTGTCGGACTGCAGAATCCCGTGACTGTCGGCGTTACCGTTAACGTTACACCCAGACGTAAACTCCTCTGCATTAAATGGAAGCGGCGTGGAATTTGCCCTGGCACTAAATTCCAATGAGAATTCCGTATAGGTCCTAGGTGCACTCACCCGCTGGTATTAGAAGGTTTCGTTTAATAAAATATGCACACTATCCGACGCGAATAGATGCCCAGTAATTCGCCGCAGGATCTATAATATGACAAGAAGTGTACAGAGTGAAGTTATTCGCCTATCGATAAAGGTCGAAGTGAAGTTGGCTGCGCGTCGCTGAGTCAGTCGCTTCGTAACCCAAAAAGCGTGGACTGCTTCTGCCTTTGAATTGAACGTTAAATTATTCTAGGAAAACGAACGATTGATGTTACACATTAAAATCCAGAAGTGGCGTTTAATAATTAGATATAAAAAGTAAGGTTAAGGGATCAGTGATTTCTTTTAAAGTGAAAGTAAACGCGTATAACCTCACTTATTTCGATCCGTTTGGCAGGTTCTTTGAGTCTATGAAAAGAAGGAGAAAAACATTGGCCATTTATTTAGCAATTTATCCTTCGATCAACCTTATGTTAGTCTACACTGCTAAGTAAGATCGTACGCGACCTGAATTTCTTGCACGGCGGCACTGTGCACGAGGCTTTAAATTTTAAACACAATTTTTTGTTCCTTCCTGTGATCCTTATTCGCCGGAGAGACTCCCCTCGATGTGCCATAAAGAGTGACGGTGCCTACCTACCCGACGGGGTAAATGGAGCGACGCGACGTTAATAGACGCCTCGACGATTAAAACGCAGCCTAGGTCATTTAACCGTATTTACGCGGCGTGTGACTTTGAACCGGGCTTTAGGGAATGTTCGAAAGAGTAAAAAGCGCCTTGACACAGTTGTGCTTGGGTGCACTCCAACACGTGTCTTACAACACGGAGGACCCTCAACGTACGTCTGAAGGCACTGGATTGAACATACGTGGACACGCACGACATAGTATAATATTACGTTGCACCAGTGACACATTGGACAGTCATTTCAGCGGGAAATGTCAGGGGAATTCAAACGTTGTAAAGATAGAACATTATTTTAGCAGACCCATAAGGACAGTCTTGATATATTTTGAAAGAGAGAAAGAGTGAGAGAGAGACGTGGAGCTGCTAAATAAATTATAGAAGAAGCTCAGATCCAATGACAGAGAGCTTTATGGGATTTGCGAAATCTCTAGTATATGGTTGCAAGGTCGATAAATAAAAATAAAATTGAATAGTCGTCTCCTTCCTTTATTATTTTCTCGCTTCACCCGGCACTCTTTTCATTCCCTTCTTTCCTCTGTCTTTCTTGGTATTTTTTCTTCTCTTCTGTGTCCTCTATGTATGTACACGACTATATATATATATATTTATCTCTCTCTCTCTCTCTCTCTTTTTTCTCTACCCTTTCACACCGTTCTGCCAACGAAAGCTTTTATCCCCGCAATAATACCATCCAGAAAATTCCCGTGGATCTAAGAAAACCGCAAATAAAGAGAGAAAGCATTACGCTGCCATCTTTTTGTCACGTGATCATATACAAGGACGAAGGCACGTACGCAATATCCAAATACAGATTGATACATAAAGATGTGTCTTTTATACCCTAAATAAGACTGGAGAACAAGAAAAGAAAATTGAACGACAGAGAGCGACAAAAGCGATGCGGACAAATTGAGAAAGTATAAAAATTCAATTTCACTTGTGCTGGTAAATAATTAACAGTGATTTATATAAAATAAGATAAATTATTCAATATATATTATTTTATTAATAATTCATATTATTAGGATTGATGATTTTTAATGATTCTCTCTCTCTCTCTCTTTTTTTTTATAAAACTCAATCAATCCTTTCCCTCCAATCAGAAACGGCTTTCTGACGTTATTAAAGCTATATATATATATATATATGCTCGACTTATGATTGGCCTTCGCATGCAATCATCATCTCCTCTTGAAGAAATCAACAGCCATTCAGAAGGCAGGTGCGCGCGATAAATTCAGGCGCCTCCGGGACGTCGGGACGCAAAATCTACTTTGCTATCAACTGGTCCACGAGAGGAAGCCGTCGGAGCGACGTTTTGACATCGGCGAGATATTAACAAGCTCCGAAAGAAAAAGGCAGTGACGTACGGTATTAAATAATTAAATAATCCAGGTCCAGTAAAATTCACTGTATATCTATCAGCACGCGACTTTCGTATTCTGCATTCGAAGCAATGAAAACTGCAATCTGCATCCTTCGTACGAACTATTAAGATATGCCCGAAATTATTAGCGACACTTGTCGCACCGAGTTGCAAAATGTATCCCGAATGTAATATAAAAAAATGTCAACTCTCAGAAATGCACTTGGCTCGAAAAGTGCATGACCCACCTGCAGCTGCAACCTTTATCCACAGAAGCCCGAAGCTCCGGTGCAAATGCAGCTGCGGCTGCACAAATGAAATTTGACGGGAAAGCACAGTCCACCCGACCACATATACAGAGGGAAGACTCGGTCTGGCAGACACACTTCAATGAGGCAATGCATTGTTCCGAGGCTCCTACCCCACGTTGCCTTCGGTCGAAACACCCTGTATATGACGCAGCAGCCATATGCAAAAGAGCCATTGAACATCGTCGGGATCAGATGTATCCAAGTGTTTGGGTTCACGAGGTCACCCAGGCAACAAATAAATTATATAAAGCCGCCTAAGGCAAAATGGTCATGGGGTCACGAGTGTTATCCAAAGGTCAATGGAAAGCACGGAAACTACCTTACAACTTGGAAACCCCCAACGGCGATACCTAACACACAATGAAATAACCATAGCGTCCAGTACACGATATCTTACTTATATAGCAACTCCACTTTAACGATATGAAACACTCTGTACTTTCAGTGCATATATATATATATATATATATATATGTATATACGCAATTCCAGCACAAAGCTAAATACATAGGCACCAGGTAAGTGGATGGTGCATATCAGTTAATGGACTTTAACCGACCTTGCTTTGACCCTCTAATGACCATAAAATATTTCAATCATCTACGCGGCGACACGTCTTATGTGACCCACGTGGACGTTAACGTTAATTGGGAAAATCATATGGTGTAATGAGGTCACGCGAGGACGCAGAATTTATCGATAGACGTCACAAGAGCCAATGCTTACGAGTTTATTCATTTTGTTTCCTGACTTTTTTTTAAACCTAAAATAACGAAACTTTCGGGGGGGGGGGGGCGATTTGGAGCGGGGGGGAGGGCAAATACGGGAATCGGTTAAGTCGCCGGACGGGAAAGCGACGGCGTCGCGGCGCCATTTCGCTCATGAATCTTTCGAGCGTTAGTTACACGAGCGGTTATACATAGTGAACTTGGATATATATATATATACATACATATGGTACATATTTACCCGACATAGTTATACTATCTACCATTACCATCAGAGGGAACAGTCGGAATATCTAACGCTGAATTTCAATTCGTCCACAGCGAACATATCCGAAGCGTCTTTCCGTATCCGGTTCCGCATTCGCGGGATATTCACGATCCGCCACAAAAATTAAATGGCCCGTTCAAATTGACGAATAACGAAGCAGCCTTATAGGGATGACGTTGCGAATACGAGACTTGAAGAATCTTTAATGGGATCCTGCGACGTTGCCGATATATTCCTAATACTTTTTCTACTTTTTCCTTGTCAGATAATCGAGTTAGATAGGGATGCTGTATGTATAGATTTCGCGTATATTGTCTTTGAAGGATAACGTTGGAGATATCCGTGAGGTCGAAAATAATCAATGTCGCAATTAGGGAAGCGTGAAAGGAGGGGGGGGGGGGAGGGAGGTGGGATAGATCAATTTTGAGATATAAAAAAAGACGGGTAAAAAAGTGGTACAATGAAAAAAAAAAGCAAAGTATAAAATGACAGGTAACGGAGGCCAGGTATATTTATTAAGAAATATCTTTTAATCGATCCGCGTCGTGGAGCCTTGATAGGTGTATAAAATCAGTAGATTCATTGATAATGCCTGTCACCACGCAGTTTACCACCATTTGGCACCGATTTGGCAGACAGGAAGCTGAGAGGAAATTATTCGATATTCATTGGCAAAACTCCAGTGTGTTTTAACCGATCTTGGAAGGGTGCGCCTTGTTCGCTCTTTTTAAAGATTTTCCGTGCATCGTATACCCACCGTGAGTGCGAGAGAGAGGCACCTATGCGCATTTACGTAAGTAAGAGAGAGACGGACATAAAGATCGTCCCACAATTCCTCAATGGGTGATCAGTACGTCTTTCTCGAATTTAATGTTTTCTAATTTAAAATTTAATTGGCCATCACATATATAGAATAGTTTTGAATACGAAAGTGACTTAGAGCGTATTAACTATATTGAAAATTTTAAGAGGAATTAAAAAGCTCATTCATAATTGTCCGTTCGAAAAAATCGCTCTGTCGTTAGTCTCGTCCTTCTCGGACTCGTGCGAGTGCCCGTAACAGCCTCTCTTTCGCACTCATGGCTGTTATAGGAAAAGTCAAAAATCTCAAACGACAGACCTTCGCTGCTCCGACAATAACGATACTATTTATGATACGATATTAAGACGGTTATCTGACGGTGCTGGAATAGGTTGCTAAAAAAAATTTTGCCCACGTTTTCGAAAAAGCGCAGCAATTGCAATTAACTTACAAAATGGAGATCTCGTGAAACTTATCGGAGAGTCTAATTGTTTCATAATTTGTGGATCGCGCCAGGTCGATTTATTAATTTTCGAAAATGAGGACGCCACGGTCGCAGCTGACTCGCCGTTTTCGACAATCCGGAAATGGCTCGTATTTCCTTCCCTCCCACCTCCCCCCTCTCCTCCCATCAATATTCCAACCCCTTGATGGATACCACCTAATCTCGACATCGGCTCAGAAATACAAGTACCTGTGTGCTCATTATCTTACGTGTATGTATATATATATATACATATATATATATATATATATATATATATATATATACATATAGCCACGTTTTGACGAGGCCAAGGGATGCTTACTCAAAGACGGTGGTTCGAGTGGCCAGAAGTGATACTTCCGATCGAAGTAGTTGCTGTAGTTGCTCTGAGCTACGTGGGCAAAGATGTTGAAGAGGGGTTGAAACTTTCAGTAGCCGTTTCGAGTTACCGCCATTTTATTAGGACAATAAGACAAAGGGAGGGGGATGCTTACCCCAATTGGCACGGAGGATACTTGTAAAAACGGTATAAGGAAAGTCGTGTGATTAAAAAAAAAAATATTTTTAATTCCATTACGAGGGCTATTTTTTATCGCTACTTTTTTAGAAAATCTTGCAATATTTTTTTTAAAACGACAAAAAAAATTGTTTCTTCCTTCTTGGAGAATGACGAAAAATAATGCGAGACTCTTTTTTTTCATCGGTGCAATAAGCATCCTTCATTTTGTTATTACGAATGTATTTACCTCAAAAATGTATTTTTCGAAATTTCGACATAAATCTCGTTTTCCCTGCTCAACCAGTTTGGACGTCTGCGATAACTTCGTGTACGAGGGGTTACAATGAGATTGTCGTATCAGACCAATCCTCATCCGTCTTTTACGACCGTGACGTATCGTTCCCTATGGTATAAGTGGAAAATCGGTTAGAGAGATCCCCTAGGGAAAATGCTAGGGGAATTGTAATGCGAGCTTCGTGTAGGGTTCATCAAATTTAGGGTAGAAGAATTTTCGCGAGCTTCATAAACGACGTGAAACCAGCTTCACAAATTACTAAAGCATGTCGGTTTGGTACTCGTATATATAAACTAGATTTGAGATCAATCGACATACAGTATGTTTGCCGGTGATAGGTGACAATGTAAAATTATACTAAAAAAAAAAAAGACACCCTAGTTTCCATGGGACAAACCTAATAGAGATCGACAAAGATTGACTACTATACGGTCACCCAGTATAGATACGTAGTACACTAACCTTTTTTTTTTTCATGAATTCAATTCACAGGTTCACCGTATATTAACACAACGTATCTTAACACCGTTGAATAACACAATAACCTTCATGAATTGAAAGATACGGGTTCACAGTATACAAGTGCGTTCTTATAAAACGACTACGTGCGATTCTGATTATTCCTTATTGACTTTTTGCTTCTTCTCTTTAGATTTTCCTTTCCCTTTCTCTTTCTCCTCTATGACTTTCTCTGCGTGCTTACTGATCCTAGTGAACAGCTTACTCTTTGTCTCTATTTCTCTTTCGTTCTCTCAGCTGGAGCCACCAGCGTACCACGACATTCCGGGGATTCCCCTTCCTAAGTGAGAATCGCGTGTACTATTTTACACGGAGCTCGGGGCGCGTTTCTTATTTACCGACCGTAATATATTTTCCACGCTTCATCACCGAAGTTTCTATATATACGTGGACTCAGGCTCTATACTCTTATCAATTATTTATCAGTGCTCCCTGGCGAGATACCGTTACGCGTCCATGCCTCAAAAAACGACTGCAGAGTCAGATAGAAGGAATCTGCAAGTTTTCATGAAACTAGGAATAATCGCATTGGCGAACAGTATCTTTCGCGTTGACAATTTAGCCGCGTTTCTGCATAGATTTGCGAAATATTTCGATGAAAAGTTAAGGGATAGCACGAAAAGAAAAAAAATCGGAGAGAAACAACATTTTTTCTTCTCGTTGACGTCAGACGTTTCTGGGGGATTTCCCTTTTGTCCGACAGAGAATGCTGTAGCCATTAACCAAGGGATCCTCCTTATTTGTCAATGTCAAGTCCGCCACTCTATGTACCTGGCAGGAATACGCACGGCTGACCGTAAACTGCTATACTACTGGCTGCCGTTAAGTATAGGCAGACCCGTGTTCCGAAATGGTCACCGCAGACACCAACTGGTGACCCTGGAAGTGACGTCATATGTTTTTGTCTCACTCTCTCTTTCTCTTCGTGCAATTTACTTCGCTGCTACTGCAAAACACATCGACTCTACGACGTCCTGACTTTACGCGTAATAAAATAAAAATAGACATTTTACGAATCTTTTCCTATCGGTATAAAAATTTCTGTGTACGGTTCTGTGACATTACTGTTATTATGATATTCCACAAATATTTTCATCAAACCATATCTACATAGATATATGTATACTGGCGTGCTGACTCACTCTCGCAACCCCATGATAACCGCAAACTTCCTATATCCGCGTATAGACCTGTTGCACATAACGTAATAGGCAATTTCTGCGAATAATAAATGTGCACGATAATAATGATAATGACAATCATGTCAGAGAAAGACAAAAAGTTTGATCGATTAAGAAGTAAAAGGATCGCGCTAGAAGATTCGCGAGGCTGCGAATAAGTCCTGTTAGAATTTCTTTTGATAGAGAAGAATGGAAAAAAAGAGGTATGCAGGTATAGATATACAAAGAGAGGTGCGATGTTCGAGCGTTACTAAATCTATCTTATCTTGGGGATGCTGCTGATCACTTTATCAGGATTTGGGATTATCAGTCATTCTGTAAGGTCGTAACAGATCTGGATCATTCGTTACTGAGCGATAGAAGCCAATTTTTTTTCTTTCGAAAAACTTTGAATTTGTAATACAAAAAAAAAATCATGAGACCCACACGGAAGTACCTACGCAACAATAGTGCTTAGATGCAAGTAGTAAAGCAATCGAAGAAACAAAGTAATGACTCCCGAAGGAAAAGCGGAGCGAAAGAAAATGGAGAATTGTAAAAGTTGTCCACGACTGAAATTCAATCGGGTCACCCGTTATAAGGAGGGCGATGGGCGAAGCGAGGGACGTCGTTGGAGTGGACGAAAACCATCAGGAAACAAAGAAAGAGCGAAAAGGGGTGGAGATGAGGAGAAATAATATAAAGGAAGTTAGCTGACGAGTGTAAAAGGACGCGGTAGAACATTGGCTGGACATCCAAAATGGCGGTGACACGGGGGCGACAGAAACTCCGGACTCTCATGGGATACTCGTGAAGTACAAAAGAGAGAGAGAGAGAGAGAGAGAAAAAAGGAGGTACCAAAATGTCGAGAACGAGCTGCTGCGACGATAAGCAATAAAAGGAGGTGAGCGTAAAATAGGGCTGGTGGAAAATACAGATCCTTCCAGTATGTATAGACGTAAAATCCCAGAGGCTGCTGCCACGGCGTTCTGTAGCAGCCAAGTACTATCGAATAAAGTTGGAGTCTGTCGAACGCGACTGACTTTACTTTGATGGGATAAAATGCACGTGCGAGAAAGAGACAGAGAGATACAGAGTATTCGAGGTATAATACGTGATCAGAGTGAAGTAAAATATGAAATTAAAAAATTGCCACAGTGAATAATTCATTTATAAACTTATCGACGAAATGATCCGTGTACTAGATCTGTATATTAAAGAAGGGATGGCGAAAGTCCGTTAAATGTATTAACGAGGTTAAGGATGAAAGTGGATCCTTTAAAAAATATAATTTTCAGTATCAGCTTATACCGAGTGGCATTTTCCTACGCGATCATCGCTATATAAGAGTTCCAAGGGAAGTCTGCATCAGGTGCGTGCGTATACGCAATGAAAAGACGGCTTATTGGTAACGCGTTTGCCTGTGTGTCGGAGGATTATTTTTGGCCATAGATCGTTATAAGTAAGGGTAGTGGTGAAGATGGATGGGCCGGGACGCAGCAACAACTTTCACGCAAGCTTCTTAGCTCTATATATCGCATTCCCTATTTACTTAATGCATACCAGCGATTAAGGTTATCGCCTCGCGCATGCGCGTACGGGGAATCCCCTTCGGGATCTTCCAGTTAAGCGACAAAACCGAAATTTGCCGTTCAAAGGAGAATTCGTTTTAATTGTATATCCGTGACTTTACCTATACGGGGATACCCGATCGATAATGAATATAAATAACGAGGCGATCGATTTCTATTAACAATAATTTAAATTCAAATAAATTTAGAAAAAAATCCATAACGGTGTTATAGGATTATTTGCCGTACGCGAGTGGACTTTACCGACGGTAATTCGACTCGGTCGGTAATGAAACTGTATTAGATATTGCTTCAGCCACGGCATGATTAATAATTTATCGATAAAGGGAAATTGAAATTTTTTTATATAAATAATTATTATAAAATTTAATCCAATTTAATTCAAGTCTATCTTGGAATAGTTTTATTTTTTTCTATTCCTTTCGCACGTGGTCCATTCAAAGCCGGTTCATCGTTTTTTTTTAAGATGACTCGGTCGAGTAGCGCTATGATTATTGGTGCGGAAGAAATGAATTTAATAATGGACTTTCCTCCGGTACCAAGATAAATCGTTGAGATTACACGGAGCCTACGGTCATCTCTATCTCTCCTTTCTTCTCTTTGATCTGACCGTAGAGTCCTGCGGAACCGACATTTCGACGATCAAGAAAGAGACCCTACTATCGCGAACGAGCTCCGAGCAATGAATAATGGCAATTGGAAGATAAACTCAAAGCATATATAAAGAGAAAATAGATAGGCCAGCCTATCCAGAAAAAATATTTCGAAAATCTAAAATTTATAAATAAATATTATTAACCAAAAATTTACATGGAAGAAAGAAAGAGAAATAAGAAAAAGAATAATCACATTCCTCGTTCTTACAAATTAAACAAATTTTAAGGTACACCATTAATTAATTTGACGTGTCTCTTATCGGTGAAGATCTTGGCTAAAAAAAAAGAAAAGAAAAAAAAATCAAAGTCCCTGCTTCACAACCCACGACCCTCGATGCTCCCCCTAAAGATCTGGTACGACGGATTACAGCTCCGTGAAAAGTGTTTGTAGGTTAGCATCCCGAAGATTGCCGAGCCTTCCCGAGAACTGCCGATTCGCATAATCACGGCTGGGACTCGCGTCACTGTACTAAAATAAAGCAATCGATACGTCCATACGTTAAATAACATCATGTCAAAAACTGATAGTGGCTGCCGAAGCCCCATAAAGAAATGCAATTGTGACGAATTCGAATTCGTCAATAATATCCCGATCGTTAAAACGACTAATCGGCTTGCGTCTATTATTATTCAAATACACCGGAAACTCAAATAAATAAAGACAATTCCAAAGATATTCCCCC
>JASANN010000474.1:26825-80493 GCA_031762395.1 Calameuta pygmaea
TGCCCCCCCCCCCCCCCCCCCCCCGACAAATACGCTCTTGCTATACATTTTTCATACCGACTGTACCATTATTATGCTACAGTTATGCCAACGTTCATTAAACGAATTTATTTTTCTCTTGATATAACCCGAATATTAACAATAAACAAGCGCAGACTATAGATAATCTTGTTTATAGGCCGATTGTCACTTTTTTTCTTTGACTAAATGCTTCCTGCTTTTTATATATATATAATACATACACTATACACACACGTACAGTCAGAAAGAAGAGTAAATAGGAGGGTATACGTATCGGAGGCTTCTAGGGTCTAGAAATAGTAACGCGAAGCCGCGGCATCAGGGTCGTCTTACGTCAGAACACGAGCGACCGTGATTTTTCGCCGTCGCGTACGAACTTGGTCCGGACACGGGTAAAACTTACGAAAGAATTTGTAAAATTGCAAATTTCAAAGCCAAACTCCGTTGGAGCTTCTTTAGAGGAAAAAAAAAAAAACTTTCAATGTAACTTCCTACTTAAACATTACAAAAAGTCTGTATTCGCTTTCCGCAAACCGTAGTCGAGATACACGAGACAAGTGTACGACACGTGGTTTCAATAGAGATCGCCCTAATTTCAGCGACGACGTATCACTACCTGTATCTTTGTGTGGGCACATGTATACATATATATATATATATATATATATATATATGAAACCTTGTCAGTGATAAATACCAGGAACTTCTGTCTCCCGTAATTACGAGGTCGGAAAATGAAGCGACAGGATTTCAGTGAGAAGGTGGGAGAGTCAAAGAAACGCATAGAGAAGAGCCGAGAAAGTACGAAATGAGCAAAACGAAGAGAAAAGAAAGGTTAAGGAAAAACAAAAAAAAAGAGAGAATTTTATTTTACTTTCACAGCCTCTAGACAAATTCCTATAGCAACGTAGTAGCGCGAAACGAGGTGTTTATAGTAGCTAAAAGTTTAAAAAGATTTTTCAATATATATATATCTCTCTCTCTCTCCTTCCATATCCCCCTCTCTCTCTCTCTCTCTCTCTCTCTCTCTCTCTCTCGAATCTACATACGACTCCGCAATTTTTTTTTCCCATCAGACAACATGCAGGCAGATTTTCCCAGTCACTCCTTTTTCCACCATATCCTCAGTACTTGGATATCGTTTAACAATTTAGTATTCATGAAAGCGAAAATAAGATAATAAAAAGAAAGACCATGAGAACTAGAAAAAAGCACGCAGATTCACATAAAAAGCCACAAGTCGCGAATGCATGGCTTTACCATTTTTCAATAGGACGCCTCATGCAGTACGGAGACTAAAAAAAAGGGGGGAAATAAAAATAAAAAATCATTGCAACGGGTAAATGCAAAAAATGAAAATAAAGAGCAAGAAGAAATATCGTTCCAAGCATAGAGAGTCACAAAGGTGGTATCCCCCAGTGTATACAGCTGAACAACATGGTTGCTGGTCGCTCTTTGAAGACTCAGCCCTAATATCGTATTCCTGGCAAAATTCAAATCACGGGACTATATATATATATATACGTTTACCTCTCAAAGAGTTGGCACGCAGGACACTCGCACAAATGCACAAAGAAGAACCAATAGAGACTACATGACCCATCAAGCACGAAGATCTAACCCGCTAAAGAACTTAAGATCGAGCTATGGAATAATGGATGCCATTTTTTTCCACTTTCTAACTCTTCAATAATACGATCGGACGGCCGTTAAAGTCCGTAGAAATCTTTGCGACCAGTCGGCCGTGTACAGTCTACGATTCAACTGGCAGGCATCTAGTATGCATATACACGATACGGCATAACTTACCACACGTAGATATATATATATATATATCGTATGTACAATGTCGGGTCAGGAACCTCTGTAACCCCTGCAGAAAGCAAACCGAGTGCAAGTCTGGCGGTTAGGCGGATATTGATAGCCGTATACTATAGATTAGTTCGAGAAGGAGACTGTGAGAATAAATTTGTGAAATTTTATTTCTTATCGACGCTTAGGCGTTACTTCGCGAAAGACCTTCGTGATGTGCACTAGCGGCTTTTATAGGCGATATAAGAGATGACAAGCATGTACAATCGTATACAGGGTTGTTCAGTTCAAACGTACCGACTGAAGTTGGCTCTATTTTAAAAATCAAATGGAAATCGGATGGGCAAATGGATGAGAAGTCGTGTGTTTTGACATGGTCTATCGGTGTACAGCGTCGCGACGCCGATAAATGCGTCGTCGCAGGGTTGGCTAATACGGCGCTAACTTCGGACCAAACGAAAACACTTAAGCCTCAATTGTCGCTTCTATATTTTAAATTCTCCCAGGCTTATTTCTGTTATTCGAGTACTCGTTTGCGCGCTATCGGAAAGATCGTGAATTATTATTAAAACAAGAAAGAGATATTGGATGAACGTAAAAAAAAATAAAGTATCTCGATAGCAAACCAATATCAATTTTTTCATAAAGCTACAGGTATACCAGTACTGTAGAAAATTGTGAACTTTAAAGTCGTCCGGTATTTTTGAGTCATCGCGTTGGTACCAGTTGTGATCCTATTCGGCAATATAGTCAGTCCATGATTTTCATATTTTTTTCACGTATCGCTGTGTACAATGTTTATTAGAAAATATGCTACATGGATTTCGGATTGAATTCTTTTTTTTTTCTCTTTCAAAACATATTCACGTTATTTTATGAAAACCCACGTGAAATTCACTAAGGACTTAAGTGCTTGGAAATTGTCAAAAAAATTGTATTCAATTCGCTAACAGATTACAGCTCCCTAATCATCGGCTAATATGAATCCTTATCCTGACCTCTGACCTCCGACTTGACGGTTTTCTAATGATTTTTTTTTTTTAACAATAAGGGACCTGGCCATACAAACTTTTAAAAATTTCAGATTTACGGTACAATACAGAAATAAAAGATTTATATTAAATCAACAATTTCTGACACTGTCAGTAAATCACGTTTCGTCTTAAAAATCTGTTCGCGTCCTCCTTCCAAATCTCTCTCTCTCTCTCTCTCTCTCTCTCTCTCTCTCTCTCTCTCTCACTATTTTGCTTTCTCTTTGCATTTCAACGGCACCGCTTTTTTTTTCTGTATATTTTACCAGAGTAAACTCACTGCGTGGAATGATTAAGAGAGTTCTGTCGGAGTCATTAATGAACGCCAGGGTAGTGTTTCTATGTGAATAACGTGCGATAGAGGGTTCAGGTTATACGCACCTATATATACGTACGCACATATATATACACAGTGCCTATATCACCCTTGGACGTCAACAAGCACTAATTACTTTAAGCGAAGGGAGTCGTGTACCGTGTTGTTACAGGTACACGTGAAAACCAAAGAGTACCCTTTGCGGAGTGTAATTCAAATTACCCGCCAGTTGCACGTCCTCCATCGCGTTCATCAAAAAATTCAAATATACGAGATACGTCAAGCACCCGAAGCGGTACAATACTTCAGTGTCAATTCTCGAATGAGAATAGCGAATAATTACAACGATGAAATTGGGCTTTCGCGTTATCAAATATTGACCCGGGTACCTTACAAACATTCCGAAAGGACTTATCGAGCCTGAAATAATGTTGAAAAAAAAAAAGAAAAAGCATCTTTCTCTCGTCGTCGCCCTACTAATGGATAAAGCTCGTTGGCACGTGTCCCTTAAAATTTTTTTTCGAATAATACCAAAGAATCGATACTTGCCAGAGGTCCATGCAAATACGTTCTCTTACGGTTTCAACGAATCGAAGCCAAATTAACCTGACTCAAGTAAATCGAACCCGGCTCAACCTAACATAACCTAATTTTCTTTTCAAGCAGCGTACAATGATCAGGCACAACGGCCTATTCAAATGAAATTCAACCATCCGCACTAATCCATTGAAAACGCGACCAATCCCTTCGATCCCCTTGCGTGACTTCCGTCGTTCTTTATCCGCGATCGGCTTTTCTTTTTTCTAGACACGATAACACCCTCACAACTCCCTCTCGCGCGATAAACTATCGAGAGGAAAGGCAGTGCTCGCAACGAACTGTTTCCGATCGTGACTATCGTATCGCCTACATGGAAACGAAGCGCGCGAAGTTAAAGTAATAAAAAAATGTTATAGCCAAAAGGATAAAAAAAATAGAGACTTCCTTCACAGCTCGTTTCACGAACTAACCTATCTTTTTTCACCTGATCGTCGCTTATTCGTCATACACGGCAAGAACAATCACCGAGCTAGAAAATTTCATCGCAGAGCATAAGATGGCGCGTGTCCCTCTGTTACGTGTTTATTTACTACGCAGTAATAATATCGAGATCAATAAAATGAGTTTACGCGCAAAGCAAAGACGCTGCTCTGCTGTACCTACTCGTACAGAGCAATACGTATGCT
Source organism: Calameuta pygmaea (assembly GCA_031762395.1). NCBI lineage: Eukaryota > Metazoa > Arthropoda > Insecta > Hymenoptera > Cephidae > Calameuta > Calameuta pygmaea. The sequence continues at coordinate 31,232 of JASANN010000474.1, forward strand.
TGAAAGAGCCGTATATGAATTTATGTGCGCACGTACGACACCAGTCCTTGTTGTTGCCGGGTTACATGCGTACGTGCCCGTAGGTGTAATACGTGACGTCAGGATACACATACGTCAGGAACCTGGTGGTGGGCACGTTTTCCCATGGGTAAAGGAACTCTTATCCAGGGTACGCGTCAAGGTATAAAAGTTCGACCCAACCGAGATATAATAGCCTAACCTAGCTCTGACCATCAGAGTGAGTTAAGGAAGAGGTCTAACCTTAAGAGTATCAATGACCTGAGCTTCGCCTGGGTACCTGACGAGGATCCGCTGCTAAGATTGGCTACACGACGATGCTGCGTCTCTTTTCGTATCCGTAAGGAATCGAGGCTGCACGCTAAACGGACCAAATCTGTTTGATCCTCGTTTCTGCCTTCTAGAAACCCATAAGAGTCTTTGTATATCCCGAGGCAACCCGAGTCCCCATCTATGCTGCTTTAAGATTCGCGGGGTCAGGAATTTCAATACGATTGGCACAGGAGACACCGAAGACCGATCCGTGATAAATTTTCAATGGTTTTTTTTTTGTGACAAAACGTCATTTTAAACTTTTTTATTAATTCATTGACAGATTTCACTAGTCGATCTTATCGGATTGTCAGATTGCTCGTACGGGTTAGGACGTACCTGATTATCCCTGTTTACAATCCAATCATGAAGTCAGACATGATTTTCTTTGCCTTTGATTATATATATATATCTTTCTCTATCCTGCGGCTTCCATGGCAAGCACTCTCGAAAGGCGCACGCTCATTAGACGACCACACAAATTGGCTTCATTTGCCCAAGACACTATTCGCGTTCTTATGAAATACGAAAAGCGACACGATGAGGATAAAAACGACACGTGCACCCTAGACCAGCCCAACCTCCCAATGGATAATGGTTCGTGATTTTTTCAGAGTGTCAAACAAAAATAAAATTAAAAAAAAAACCAAAAAGAACCACCTCAAAGCGAGACGGTACTCGAGGACTAGGAAGTCCGTGCAAAAAGAAAAATCCCCAGACTCAAAAAAAAAACTCCCTTTCCAATGTCTCGAATAATTCTCAGTCAAACTCCGTCGTAACGCGGAGAGAATTCACAATGAGACCAAGAGAGACAACCAGACCTAACGATAAAGAGAAAGAGCGACAGCGAACCCACGTGTGCACTCTAGCCGTGAGGCTTGACCAGGTGGAATGATATCCCGGCAGGGATGTTAAAATCTCAATGACGCTTCCATGACGCTATGAAAAATGGAGCTAATGGGCTCTCGAGTTCCTCGGATTTCCGAGTGCAGGCGTCGGGTCGCGTCCCGACGCTTTTTACACGTTTGGACCAATCCCCATTAGGCCACCACATCATGGTATATCCCTGACTGTACCTCTTTTCCCATCCTCTCCTCTTGAACCCAACTCCTCTCGCCACTCATCAATCCCCCCCCCCCCCCCTCAACGTCCTAACCTCACGACCTCCACTCTCGAGCAGCATTTGCTGACTGAAAAGCACACTTCAACGACCCCGAACACCTTCGTTCACCTTTGGTAACCCATCTACCTTACCTAGACCCGCCACTTCGTACCCTCCGACCCAAACCTTCAGCCACTCTAATCGGATTCTCTAGTGAGATTCACACTTGGTCACGCAGGCATTTCGCCTGTTTACTCGCAAGCTCACAGACAAGCGCGCGCGCACACAAACGCTCATAATGACGTTGCCTAACGGCGAGAATCCCTGCCAAACACATCAAACAGTCTGACTGTGTCTGACCAATCTAGACTCTCATCACTTTCACTCTACCTTGTAACCAGATTCACCGTGTGCGATACAGGAAAACGATGTTACAAGACAAAATTTCGTTTAAGTGAAATATATATATATATATGTTCCTTAAGCTCTTCAATGCGCAAGTTCGTTATAAAGGGACGGACGCATATTTAACGCGTCAACAAGTGGTAAAAACGATTAACGACAAAGTCCTGATTAATTACTGTTACAGTCGGTAAACAGGGTTTCAAAGCGCTTGGGTTAGGTTAGGTCTGACAATAGGGATTCAAATTGAAGTTTCGATTAGGGGCTAAATATACCGGAGTGCAGTTTTATCCCCGACTATCGTATAAATAGGGTGGCACTGTGTACATATCCGTGGATTTTTATTTTCATCGGTCACGAGATCAACAAACAAATACGCAATGGACTCTTTCCGATACGACTCAATAAATATTCCAGGGTCGTTAATCAAAATTCAATTGTCACGCGGGTCCAATTATCTGCACGTCATAGAATGTCATATCCGTCTATACGAACAATTAAAGATGCGCGCGCTTGGATCGTCTATATCGAAATCGATAGATCGACGTTTACTCGTATTTCGATCGATTTCCAATAAAAATCGATACTCATAAAAGTTTCGTTATTTAAATAACGCTAACTAAATCCTAGTTATATTATCGTGCGTAAATACAATTCGTACGATTAATTATCCTTATGGTAGTTACACTTTTCTTTTTTCACTTTCTCAACAGAGAGAAAAGAACCATGACGAGGAGACGTTCCAGTAGCATCGTAAAATTAATGACCCATGAAAGCGTGGATATTCGCGTCAAAACTTAAATCCCGCAAGGTTGGTACTACGAGACCTAAGATTAAAATGTCCCTAACGAAGAAGTTAACGAAGGCTAGTCGAGAGCGCTTATTGGTTTTTCCGGTGAGATAAGAAGTTACGTTAAAAAAAAATAAATGAAGGAAAAGACAAGTGCAGTGGTTCATAGGGGGAAAAAAAAGTCCCTAGGAATGTGTCAGAATGCACTTGCTTCACGCGATGCAGGGATACCGTTCGACGCGAGATGTTTGAGGTGTGCCAAGGTGAAAAAAAAAAGTTCAATGAATTTAAAAGCAAACGGGAGGGTGAAGATTCAAAATGGCGGGGACGTCGAGATTACAAGTGCTAAGGGTGGTCTGAAGGCAAAAGGGGGAGAATACCTCAAGAGTCAAGACTTAGAATCAGTGCTTCGATGATATTGACTTGCTAATCGTCGAATTTGCCATTCAAATGATTGCACGCTTTGACTCCGAGTATTGTCTAGCAGCCTATCACATTGTTGCCGGCCTATATGTATCCCTAGCAACGATCTCGTTTGTGTATTAAAAGCTGAGAAAATTAACGTGACAATTTGTTTTCCGTATAGCGTGGTGATTCCAGTAGACTCTCGAAACCCATCAACATCTCGTGGATAAACGTGACAACCGTGTAACGCGTCTAGGGAATTTAGGACCGATACGGTTATACAGTCTTAAAGATTGTAAAATACTAAACACGGGGGTTCCCACGATACGGCTAATATCGAAGGAGGATGTCTCTCGTTGAAACTTATGATTTGATAACAATTCGACAGCCTGAGCTGGTATGTAGATAAAAAGAAAAAAAAAGACTAAGTCACGCGAGAGATAATTTAAAAAAAAAAGAGTTAAGTTGGTAACCGTGGATCTATTATCCCAATTAACCACGTTCTAGGAATTTCCGGGGAATTACAAATGGAATTCAAATATCCATAATACGATCGGTCTTCGTTCGACCGGGAAAATTTGAAAAATTCAATTGAACCTTCTATGAACGTTCAAACAGATGGGTCACCGTAGGTAGTCAAGTCAGAGTAAATACAAAGTAGAAATTACCTAGGGAATTTTATTCCCCACACAGTTCAAGCGCAACCGTGCATCCTGATACCATCCTCCAAATCCTGGTGTAAAATCCTCATCAGGATAAAAGATTTAAAAAATGTCGTCCAAGTGATCCAAGTCCAAAATCAAATCTAACGGTGCAATCAAAATATAATTTAGTATCAGAGTACCAGGGTACAAATCAGTTGTCCAACAGAAAAAAAAAAAAAAAATTGAAAAAAACTCACCAAAGCTGATCAAACCGCTATTCAACATCGAGAGTTTAATTTGACTGGGTATAGAGGCCAAACTGTGTCCAGGATTGAGATGACGCTTCCTTGGTGGTTTTTCCGGTGCACGTGGTGCACTCCTGCTTCTGTGATGATGATGCTTCCGGTGGGAATGAGAGTGCGAGTGCGAGTGAGAGGTGGCAGCGGTTGTCGAGGTAGCTACGGTCCTGTCTGAACCGACGCTGCTGAGGGCACCGGTCGTCCCCGACGCTGCCGACGCTGCTGACGCCATACCGCCCCCAGTGGATTGTGTACGAAGAGACGACATTTTTAAATCTGAAATTACAAGCATTACTTTTTTTTTTCATTCCATAAATCATTTAACGTCGTCCCTATGCATACTGCTGATAGATTCATTGTCAATCACCGTACTTGTAATAAAATAACAGTGTACTACAGTATATGCTGGATAAGAGAGGTACAGTGTGTGATTCGAAAAAAAAATGTTCAATTGTATTTCTCAGTCAGCGTCGATAATTGGTGTGATTGGCTTATTGCTATTGTCCACCTCTCTCTCTCTCTCTCTCTCTCGTGGTTACTCTTTCCCTTTCATTAGAATTCCTGTATCACATTCGCAGTATCCATTATTGTATTGGCCGAGGCACTCGAGGTGCTTCTAAAATGAGCTTTAGTTTTTGAGTGACTCGACGGGCTGCGCGTGTAGCAAAGAATAGAGACGAGGTGCCTAAGCCAGCTGGCAACGTAAGCCAGCACTCTCTGTCTCTCTCGTTCCTTCTTACTCTCTCACTTTCTCTCTTTCACCCAATAAATCTGCATGCCCGCGAAGGCATACACTTATTATAAGAACCATGCGTACACACAGTACAGATAGACTTGGATTTCGGGTATTCGAAACATTCAGTGGAAGTAAGACTTGCGGTAATATAAATTCCAAATTTGAAGAAAAAAAAATGAATTATCAAGCTAGGATCAAAACTGAGATCTATATGTCAATTGATTTATTTATGATTTACGGTGCTGTGGCAGGTAACGTTAATCTGGTGAAGAACCGGAAACGTCACTGAGTCAAGATAAGGATGGTACGGAGACTAACCGTTAGAAAAAATAATTTATTTCCCATGTGTTATCAAATCGGATTTATAATGTCTTCCTCGGGAGTTTATAGGGCGAAAGAAGAAATCCGATAGTGGTAATGAAATATTCCTATGGATGCTGAGATATTATTTAATCTCTGATTCGAAAGTCGAGACAAGCCTTTAAATACCATATAATTGTATAGTTCGAGACTTAATCAAGCCTTTTTATTAATTGTCATCTTAATTACCTTTGGTTCACGTTAAATCGTTGTCCAGGTAATTTCCTTAGACCCACTGACAGTCTTTGCGATTGCACGTTATACGTGGAGGCCGCGAAACACGTGTAACTGACACCATAAACAGAAAGAAAGTAGAAGAGAATGGAGAATGAGAGAGAGAGAGAGAGAGAGAGAGAGAGAGAGAGAGAGAGAGGGAGAGTAAGACAGGAGGACCAATCAGATAGCTTTAAACAATTATCGACGCGTCGTCAAAAGATTCTGATATAAACAAAAACAAGAAAATTTCGAAGAAAGTTAAAAGAAAAAATTGGATTCACTTCTTTAAGGGCTGTGTGAACGCACCTTTATACACTGATATCAAACTGTCCCTGATTCCAACGTCCGTTGTCATTAGGTTTAAGAATGTCAAAGTCACAGACACGCACAGATTCTTTGAAACGATATTAGAAACTTTCGTAAAAGCGGAAGTGAATGAGATTCCGGATGTTTTATATACCGGAAGTCCCGCGGAAACTATCGGTACGGTTACCGGTTTTCGAGTATGTTGATATACGGAGGATGGTTGGTATAAGCCGGAAACACACTGTTCGATGACACTGGGCGTCGCTAGCTGTGACAAATCACGCTCTTTGGTCGTTCACGTGATTTAGCAAGTCGAGTGGGCGGATTGAAGCGACGTTAAAAATATAGTAAAATTCATAAGAAAAAAAGAAAAGAAAAAGATAAGATAGATCGGTACAGAAGATTTATAATGATTGTCAGTTACGAGATGGCACTGGGTGCGACATGTGTGGTACAGTGAAAAATAAAAAAATAAAATAGTCACCGGCGTCTTTTTTTTTCGAACGTATAAAGAAAGTGCGGTGAGATATTGCGTGCCCGCCCGTCGACGCGTCGCGACGTCTATACCGACGACATGTACAAACGTGTGGTTCGTGGGAGACTGGCTCGGCAGGGCTGTGATGTTCGGCGGTGGCGTCGAGTCAAGTCGGGGATGATCGGACGGCCGGTATGGAGAGTAGTGGGGAGGACGACGCCGACGGCGACGCTTTGCGAGGGCGTGGTCCTTCCTCTTCTCCTGGGGTTCACCCTATATCGCCGACGCTCGGCGTCTTACATCTCAGGCCCCCTTTTGCACCCACTATCAGGTACTTTTATCGGGAACGCTATGATAACGAGGCGTCGCGACGCCGGCTGATCACTGATTGAAAATCAGCTGAGCCTCCATCTCTCTTTTACCCCAGGTTAGGGACCTCAGGAGCACCGTTATTAAATATGGGAACTCTTATTAATTCTTTATGGAAGATCCTGCTACCTGACCTCCTGAATTGCGTCTTTCAGGAGCTTTCATCTTCTACCAAGCCAGTACATCCATCCGCGTTACTCCAAGATATCCTGAATTCCCATAATCGATCTTCCTGGAGCATCCTCGCGGGACAACAACCAACGAAACTGATCCAGGACATAAAGACGTCAAACTGCCAAGAAATTAGATGGCTTAAAGGAGTAATAGGAACTCAGGTTAGAGGAGGGTGAAGCAGTCGAGGATAAAGTAATTCGGTTTTACTCGTCTCACCAGGAATCGATACGACGTCTTCCACTCCAGATCCACAGTCGCTGGTTACGCGAATGCCAGCGATAGTAGAATCTCCACTAGGTTGGGGACTGGGTGGACTTAATCAAGGACTATTAAGGGCACCCTGTGGATGAGCTTATTGGAGCTCGTCAAATTAATTGCATCATCCTCGAGATTAACCTCCGGGTCACCCTTACTGTATTAGTAACGTAACGACCAAAATGACATGTTCTGTGTTCTCAAAGGGATACAAATAAATATATATAACCTCTCTTGCCCTGTTATCCACGGCATCCTGATCTTCCTCTACGCTTCCACTATTGCGGCACGGCATCCCCTGGTGACACGAGCATCGGGACGTCGCGATGCTGACCCAATTGGAAGCGGCACGACGAGAGGGCATCGTAATAAGCGTCGAGGTGACATGCCTGACGGTCCACGTCGGGCAAGGTTAAGCGGCGACCCTCGGCACTTATAAATAACTGCCAGCGATCCAACTGCCGTCCCGACGCCTAGAACGTGATCTTTCGCCCGATATAGGACGATCGCTGTCCATTATGGGATAATACGTTAAGTTATACCACTGGATGAAAAAGAAAACTGACTAAGTAACTCAAATGAGAATCTATCGATGAAAATTACAGCTTGTGCGTGACCTAACCTCACTTTTTCCTTATCCGCCAATTACTGCCTGACCGACGAGTCGATGAACCGTTGACGCTGAAAAAAACATTTGAAATTAAGTAACTGAAGCAAAAGTCGAATATAAAGAAAAATTATAAATAATTCATTTCTAATTTCTTATCTCGAAATTCTCCTCGAGCAATTCTATATTGAGATACATCTATTAATAAAGTCAAGCTTCTAAGTACCGTACAAGTACCTGTTATATTAGGAGCATCCGGTATCTTTCTCTCGTCGTGTTTATCAGGTCAATAGGAATTTTCCTCGTAGCTGAGACGGAGGATTACGAAAATAAAAAAGAAAGACAGAAATCCTGCGCGCCAGGAGGAAAAAGCATGAAAGAAATAGAAACAAACGAGCGTTCTTTGAAGAGCGTGGGAGGTTTTACGTGCGTACTGGTACAAATATACGATGCGAAGACGACGTTGAAAGTTGGCGCGTTATTGGCGGGTCGCCATAAATAAACAAAAAAGAAAATATAGATTAACAAACAGAAAGCCAATAAGAATACCTGAAATTCCATTATGCGACGACGCTGCATGAACGCTGGTGAATTAACCGTTCGTGTCTGCGCTTTGCGTACGTTTGTCAAGAAATTCAAACTAGACATACGAGAAACACTTCCGACGCTCTACACAAAAACACTACACGATACGATGCAAAATGATAATTAACAAACATAGGACGCGTCTAATTACAGGATAGAAGGTGGCCGCACTTATCATTCCTCATCGTGTTACAAATGGTTATATTTTTTGTTGCTTTGTTACAAAATGTGATACTATCGCACGCTACGCACGTCTCTCTCTCTCTCTCTCTCTCTCTCTCTCTCTCTCTCTCTCTCTCTCTCTCTCTCTCTCAATTCCCTTGCAAACACAGCGACATCTTCCAAGAGACTCGAGAACCTCAATTACAGACCAATTACCGACCAAGCGTATCCATGTCATTCATTCTCATACAATCTTCTTTACCGAGAGATATTATCTCCAATTTTTTCCTACGTCCACAATTCGAGATAACAAAAAATGAAAAACGCAAATTCACTGATTCGAAAATGGCAGTGAGTCCTTCGACACGATGCGCTAGAAACTTTTATAAACGAATCTACAGATGCTAGAGTTAATGAATGCTGCAAACTCGTCTTCGCGCTCGAATGAGCAGCGACGATTCTCATCTTTTTGCTTTTTCTTTTTTTTTTTTTTGATAACTAATTATATGAATTCGTCGGGACCCGCTTTCATTACGCACTATGATAAGTTATTAAACGGTACAAGGCTACACGTGCATTTACAGTATATACAGTTTCACGGGTCCATCATTGAATGCATTACGCAGGAAAATGCTGCGGACAGACATTTAAAAAAAAAAACTCCAGCTACATCTCTGAGGCAACGATAACGATCTGGAGAACAATTAGCAGACAAAGAAATAATTAATAATCATATTTTCAACGAGTCCCCGGACTCCTCATTAATCCAAATTTCAACACACGCACACACAACACGCGCGTCTCAGCGGCAATTTAAACACACACGTTACAGGTATTAAACTCCTAATAATAATAATAATAATAATAATCCCAATAATAATTCCTGCTTCTCTATACGCATCAATAATACGATTAAATGTATACACATATATATATAATATATAATATGTATACGTACGTGTATGTATGGATGTATGTATTTTTACTGTTAGTCATCGTTTCGCATTATTATTATTATTATTTAATCCTATATAGTTATAGTCTAAACCGAACGCACAACACCCTGAGGACACTGCTAAAAGGGACGCAATTATTGGAGGTTATCTTTTTTTTTATATATATATATATATATAATTTAACAAGAGACCTCGAATAGACAATATAATCGTAGCGACGTTCGTTACGTATGTCTAACACGTAATAATTTCAATAAAAAAAAAAAAAGAAAAAAAAGAGTAAAACGATACGTGCGCACGATTTTTTCGAGCAAAAAGGCAAAAGAGCAACACGCGTAGAGGAACTTTGTAGAGGACGCCAAGTTATGGTTAACGAGGACAGATTGGATTTCGATTGGCTTTGGATCATAGAGTAATCGGGACTCCTGGGTGCGCGAGGATACTGTACGTCCACGTGGGAAGATCAAAGTTCATTGGAGTAGGGTTAATTATTCAAGCAATTAATTAAAATAAAATTGGAACATCAGAGAGCAAAAGAACAGGGACTGACGTTTTTTTTCTTTTCCTCTTTCAACCACTAAAAAAAAACCATAACCACTCCACGTGTGTACAGTACGCGCAAAAACGCCATGGCGCGGACGGCAATGTGTTAAACTTGAAAAAAAAAAAAAAAATTTTTTTTTTCGAAAACAGACACGCGCCAGAACTACGTCATGAATTCGGCTTCAATGGACCAGTTGGTAGACAGCTGTCAGAATCAGGTGGTGCCCTCAGGCCGTACGGTCCTTTATTACCGACCGAACGAGGTAGTGACAAGAGAAAATTCAAAAAAATAAATAAACGCGCACAAACACATTTTATGTTCGCTTTGTCGTTACATTCTGAAATTACGTTTCCTCAGGATGCTGCGAGAAGGAAGGAAGGGACGGTGGTCTGAGGCTGGCTCGGTTCATGGACATAAAGTGGGCTACCTCGCCTGTGTCTAAGTCCCTCACAATTTGTGTCATTGATTAATCGATTATCAGTCTTCGATACGTAAAATCAGTACTAAACGATTGATAATTCCCGTAAAGCATCCTTTATTCGGGGCTTGGAATTTACCGTAAAGAAATAACGGACAGGACGTAGGTGGATAATGGGAAATGGAGGATATCGTAGGAAAGGTATTGAGGATAAGGGCAGGATCACTTTTATTTATGATTTTTACTTCTTTTTTTTTTCTGTTACTATAATTCTCGCTTCATCAAGCATTTACGCCTTATTAGAGACTTCAACGCGACAGACACAGGCGAGACAATATAATCGATACGGTAAAAATATAATAGCGACAATTCGATCGATTGATAATCTATGAGCGATCAATAATGAAAATTTTCATCTTCCTCTCTCTCTCTCTCTCTCTCTCTCTCTCTCTCTCTCGCTCTCTTTCTCTCTCTCTAGATACACATCACCGTAGTTCTTTTTCTCTTGTTCTTCTCTGCTTTTTTTTTCGTGTCACCATAAAAGCTGGTAATAAATGGTGACGATAATCTAAGTTGATTAATAATATTAATATGGTAATAGCTATAATTATTGTAATATAATAATAATCAAATATAATAATAATAATAATAATAATAATAATAATAATAATAATAATAATAATAGTAAACTCCCGTTAAAAACGAATCGCGACAACCACTATACTGGTAATGAGCACACCATTCTCCTGCGGTATTAATTAATCGACCGCGATCACGCAACGACACTAACAACAAACGTGAAAAAACACCGTCGACGGTTAACGTTAATATATATATAATATGTATATGTATATATATTAAAAAAAAAAGAAGATAGGAGAGGAAGTATATAGCGAAAATAATTACGTGTCAGTATGGCGCGAGTTTAAATAAAATCTCATTAACGCCTGCGCAATCGGTGAGCTGAGAATCACGACCGTGATACAGTAGAAGGTACAAAACGAAACCAAAGAAAAAAAAGAAAAGGCAGTAGTAAAAAAAAAGAAAAAGAAACGATGTAAATAAGATAAAAGAATTCCGCGAGACCGTATAAAGTGCCGCGAGGAATCCTTTTCGGTACTTCTAGAAATCGTAATGGCGTCATCGAAGTCCTCTTTAACATAGAGAAACAGTGAATACTTGAATATTTTAACAAAAACTTTCATTGGCCACTCGGGTAAATGTATTCCTGGTATACAGAACGCTGCCCTGATAGCTGCCTAGTTGATTGCGTAGTCGCCAGTCGTGATAACCGGAAGCTGCACCTGACCGTCGACAGATCTCGCGACGTAGCGAATACTCAACATATTCAATTGTATAGATTAACTTAAGCGAATAAAATGTCTAACAATTAATAATTGCGAGTTAAATAATTAAAAGTTAATTAATACACAGTCGAGTTATTACAATAGCTGCCATATTTCGTGCAATGCCTGACGGGTAATGGACTCTTCTTTTTTTTCTTTTCCTTCTTTCTTTGGGCTACGTTGGAGACGAGAAAACGTAACGGATTGCGGATTGAAAGGGAAATATTGTCTGTAGCCTTCGTCACTTCCGGTCGAGACACCAATCACACTAAGTGTTTGTACGCATGCGCGTCTGTATATACTTCTCTGTGTATAGTATGTATATTATACATATATATACTGGTATCGAACTATGGCTAAAAAGAATTTGAAAATATCAATCTAATGAAGTGAAAGGAAAAAAAATGTCTTTATAAACGCAGATTTGTAAAATGCGTCGACCAGGGATGGGATAGAAATTTTCTAAAATTCGTTTCCTCCTCGGGTGCCGTCTAACTGCAACCTCGAATACTAACCGGAAATACGTGGATTGGATCGATAGATCGATCAAATGTCTACTTTGATTATAAAGGCTAATCTCTTCCTCGCGACTGATATTGTCTCTTATCTTTAATTCGACATAAGAATTAACCAATCATCTCTCACTGTAAACACCGCTACCTTTGAGATACATAAAACGGTACATAAGATAATGCGTGAGACGTGGTCGTGAATGTGATCGACCGTACAGTCCGTTCACGAGTGAAATAGCTTTTCAAAAGGGGCAATCTTTCTATGACTTTTAAGCTAAATGAGTCCCCTTAACTCTTTTACTGGTGGACCTATACTTTTATCTTTTACGTTTTCCGTTTCTCCTTTCTTCCCCATTTTGTCGAGGATCGAACTGAGCGATGTCAAGATAATAAAAATCATAATACCTATAAGTTAAATATACAAAAATTAAGAATCCATCTATGCTCGACGATAGGACTCGGCTTTTCTCTTTTGTCACGGAAGTCGAAACGGTACAGTGGTACGTCACGACGGCAGGCGCCGATTCCCCCGTTAACGGCAGTGTTGAACGGAGACAATGACGGAGACGCAAAGCTTCGGAGCTTCTTATCTATCTATTATGTCACGCTTTTGAATATGAATTTTATTCGCGATTCTTCAGTATCGTTCCGTGAAGATTCTCCGCGGCGATGAGGACGGTGTCGTGACACGTGGGAATCGTCGCGCACCCTCCAGGTCAATGGATAACGACCAAAGATATATAATGACTATGAGGAAAGTATACGCACGGAATAAATTCCGGGTAAGCAGACAACGAAGTAGAAGAAGTGCCGATGGCATTATGGAGCAGATATCGTCGATGATAAGAATAGAGAAAGACAGAAGATAAAGAAAAATAGTCAAGATCGGTCCTCGACTCGGCTGAGGACGGCTGGATTAATAATATTTCCGGTAATATCGATTAAGAATTTCCTTCCTCTCTCAGAATATCTTGCTCCACATCTTCTTCATCTTCTACATAAATTCTCTTCCGGCGTGAGGACGGTTCGTCTGTTGCGGTAGCCGGCCGCGACCGCGTCCATTTCCGCTTGGCGTGTGTCTCCGGGTGTTCCTGATCTCCCGGTCAACCTCAAGCTCCTCCAGCTTCATAGTCAATCCCAGCTTCTGCTGGACCGCCAGACGTAGAAGCTGATTAAGAGTCTTCCTGTCATCCTCGGCGACAGCCAGCTGACGTTGAAGCTCATCCACTTGGGTGACGTACTCCTCGCAACGAGCAGCGAACATTGCCCGTAGACCTGGGGAGTGTATGGTTAGCAGGGTTTAACACGATAGACAGAGATGAGAGTATTAAGAGAAGATAATGAAGGAAAAGAGAGAATAAAGATACATAGACAATGAAAGCATAGGAAGCATGCTGGAGCCTCCTAGGAAAATTTCGGATCCCAGAATAAACACAAGAAAACATGCGACCAAATACCAACCGAGGGGCACCGATCACTAGTTAAGAAACTTCCTCAAATTCTCTATCGGTAACCCATTATCTTTCAACTGGATACACGTGTAGTTCTGTTTGGGCACCTAACGCACCTGACTAGCTTTTTATCTCATAAGTTACGCAGGAGGTTATATTCATATGACCTGTGGCAAATTGTCTTCTATATCACCGGACAACATTGTCTTACGCATACGGACAATCCTACTGCAAAATCTACTACGGCACAGCTTAGTATTAGAATCAGTATATAAGTAAGCACTGTGTGATTAGGATTGTTCATGTTAATTAGTGCGTTAATCGATGCATGTTAGTGGAAGAAATGATAAAGAAAATACAAAAATTACTAAAGAAGCTCTTAAACAATTCTTGGACAGTGATATAGAATTCTAAGGTGGGCAATACAGTGGCTAACTAAATGGGGTATCGAAAAGAGAGTGAACTTAAGAAATGCAAAATAATTAAAACAAAATATTAATGTATAATCTAAGTAAATCAGATTGGCTAATCTAATTACACGTGGCAACAGTAACGTAAGCGAATAACCGGCGTAAAGTTTCTTCACGAAGTAAATGAATTAATATTCAATGTACATGCCTAGTCGTCGCTTTCGTTTCTGCATTCCTTATGCGACATACTTTGTGTCACAATTCGAGTGCAAACTTAAGAAAATAAAGAGAATAAAAACTTTTAATAAGTGTCGCAACTCACTTGAAAACGTTGCAGCATTCTCCTTGAGCATTCTCAACTCGTTCCTAAGCTTCAGCATCGTCTCGCTTACGATACTCTTCTCGTTCTCGTACTTGCTCTTCAAATTATTCAGAGCCACCTCCGCAGTATTCTTATTAGACTTCAATACTGTCCTAAGTGTGGCGACCTGTTCTCTCTTTGCAGAAAGTAGAGCCTTCAGTTTGATCACTTGATCCTGAAGATCAGCAACCTCAGCCTTGTTTTGATTGGCCGATGCTGAAATAAGATATAATGATTGATAAACATTTCTTCTTATTTGTGAAATGAGTAAAATTAAATATATACAATATAACTCACCCTCGCTGACATTATTTTGCATCCCCTTGATCTTGGAGAACTCAATAGTATGCTCAACAGCACTTCTAAGATGTTTTATCTGATCCATTGCCGTCTCAATGTGCTTACTGATTTCTTTAGCCTTGCTGAGACTCTCCAGATCCTTGATCTGAATGTCACTCTTGAAGATGGTTCTGAACAGCTCAATCTTACCATTCTCTTCCTCTTTATCTGGTACAATCTTCTCGTGATCGAGAACCACTCTGGACGGTGTTTCACCATTTACAGTACAGACATGGTGATAAAGCTGTGCTAATTCATCGGAGATAGTGAGCAGGTCATTCTGCGAGGAGTCTAGGGAGCTGCCAGCCTCTGCAGCTATCTTCGACAAGATCTTCACATCAGATTCCAACTCCATGTTACGCTGCTCACTATCCAGTAGCTGTAATGAAGGTAAAATATGCCTGGTGAAAATCACTGTACACTCAAGAATCATCCCCAATGCCAACCCAGGAGACGAGTATCAGACTCTTGAACGTTACTAAATGCATGTAACGTAGACTCCATATCAGGGCGCCTTTCGAAAGCACGACTCTTAGCCGCAAGCTGTTCCATTCGCATAGATGGAAATGTTCTCGATCAGGACGTACAAGAGGATGACGGATGACGTACAAAAGGAAACAAGGAATATAGTAATCCCGTAGCATCGCGTAATAATGCTTCGTGCAATACAGGCTGCCATCTTAATCTGCCTTATATTTATATTCTTATGACATGCTGCGTTAGAGGCGATTGATTCGTATCATGTCAGAAGAAGAATAATGGGGACATTCCTGAAAGTTTACGAGCTCGTTTTCCCCAATATATAATAATTCAGCATGATGCATGAATAAAAGAAGCCGCTCGCGTGATCCGTACATTTATATAAAACGAAGTAAGAGTCCCTCTGAAGCAGAATACATCCGTCGGAAAAGATTTTCGTGCTGCGACTCTCGGATGACATTCTTGTGCATTTTTATATATTTTTTGTCCTTGTTTAATTGTACGTCGTCAGTGTTCACCTGAGGAGTAGTTTCAATGCAAACAGACTAATCCTTATTTAAAAATCGCTTATACAATAGAGAGTAGTACTTTCATGTCACGTAAAACGTTCTGTTAAGTGATATCAAGGATACATAATATAAAGCGGTATTTATAATAGGCGGCTGTTAGGACACTGAAAAGCAACGTGTACGGATCGATTAGAGGAGCCAAGAAGTAAAAATAAAACGAGTTATTATTAATTGAATATAATAAATACGTAAAAAGGGGGCCACACGCTCCAACCTTTTCTCGAAGGCTCTTCTCGGTGACTGGCATCTGAAACGCCATAATAACTATTCAAATTGTGGATATCTGAGACGGTTGCTCTTTCATTTTTTCTTTTACTTTTTAAAAAAACGTCCTTGTGCACTAAATATCCCGCTGTTTAGCGTGCTACAAACAGAAGTGGGAATTTGAGATTCTGACCGATCAGAGTCCTCATGCTTTCATCGTTCGGTCGCTGTTGATAAGGATTTGACAGTGGATAACTTTTTAATAATACATAATAAGAATAGAACCTACCTTGTTCCTCAGGTTCGTTAATTCCGTTCTGAGTTGTTGCGTGGAATCGGAGACTGTGAGACCCTTTTCTAGCTCTGACAAATCCTTTTGTAACTGTTCTATTTCCCGTGCTGACATCGTACTCCATTGATGATATTGTACGACAGCCTGAAACAATAGAATTAGGGTTCGATGGATATCAGATTTAGGTTAGTTTTAAAATTTGTTATGAATAATGTCTTTGTTTACCTGCGTGAGCTTGTCTAGAGCTATTTCCTCGCTCTGCTTCTCTGGAAGCTTTAAATGTAAGTGATGGAGTGACTGTACATGAGCTGCCAACTGAACTATCCTGGCCATAAAAGATTGCAACTCGCCCTGACTCTTTTCTACAGCGTACTGAGACTCCCTCAGGTTTTGCGTAAGGAGAGCTTTCTCACTTTCAGCTAGTTCCAGCTGCTTCTCCAGTTTCTTTAGTTCATTTAGATGAATTTCGGAGAAGAGGTCCACTTGTTTGCCAGCTGCGGATGTACCAGGTTCTTGGGTCTTAAGATCTGCCTCAATTCTTCTCAATGCTGGAGAGTCGTCTTCTCCGTCGCTACACATTGCTTGGTCCTCCGTGATGCCGCGAATCGATAAAGCCAGGTTGTAAATAGACTCACTGTTGATTCGCTGATCCAGTTCCTTTCTTAAAGCGTATTTGGCTTCACGCTCAGCCTGAAGAGATTCCAGAGCTTCTTCCATCTGCTTCTCGGCGATTTTCTTCAAATTTGTTAATTCGTCTACTTGGACATTCAGAACACCCACTTCCTCTGTCAACCTTCGAATCTCATGTTTGTCACCTTCGAGCTCCACCTGACTCGAACGTAACACTGACACCTGCTTTTGCAGGGATATATTCTCATCCTCCAGTTCAGAGTAATCCTGTAGTAGTCTTGTTTCACGAAACTTGCACTCGCGTAATTCTGTGCGTAGTGTTTTACGTTCAGCTTCTGCCTGCCGATGGTCCTTAATGATTTCATCACGCTCTTGCATTGCATGGTCCCGTTCTGCCTGAACACGCTCCAATTCGTGTCGCAGCTACAGTACATAAAGAACAATGAGAAACTTCCTTAAGATATGAGAAGATATTACACTAATATGTAGGTACCTGCTTTGTCTCATTTTCTAATTCTACTATCTGGAACTGAAGTGAAGTCTCACGTGCAGCACTTTCATTGAGTAAGCTTTCTTCCTGCTCGATGCCACTCTTGGTGGTGAGCTTCGTGGTCGTTTGAAACTTAGCGAGCGCCTAAGAAGCCGAATAAAAAAGTAAAATTAATACAAACATTGAATGTCAAACTCACCTCAATACTACGTTGCTCCATAATACGTTCTTCTGAAACACTAGAGAACTGATTTCACAGTCTCAAAGGAAACAGAAGGAGCATCTGGCTCTTATATATACAAAGTCTAAAGACATCTGCTGATACCTCTTGTTTATTTATGCTCTAAACTTGTAGGGTAGATTCAGTAACAGAAAGTGGACTAACCTTGAGTTCACAGTATGCACTGCACTCCAACCAAGTAATAAAGACTCAAAATACGACTCTAAGAGGACAAAAAGGTAAATCCAAATTAACCTTCTGAGTGATGTCCAGCTCATGTTTCGTGTTCTCGTAGAGGCGCTCCAAGTCGTTGCATCGTTGCTGAAGGGTAGACTTTTCCTCGAGCAAAGCAAGTCCATACTGTGCCGACTGTATCTTCTCTCTGGAAGTGAGATCAAGTTCCCGGGATAGTCTCTCGACCTCTGTCCTTAGTTCCTCAACCGTACTGGCCCCTTCGGTCGTGGCCATTGCTGCGCTCTCCAGAAACGAACCGTCTGGTCCTTTCGCCTTCTTCCTATCTTTATTAGCGTTACCGCGACTCTCTAGTTTCCTCACTAGGAAGCGCAGTTACTCGCAGAGGATACGGGTGCATTATTCGTCAACTCCCCGGCGCCGTCAGTAACGCGTATCCCCTTTACAGGCAGAGGAGTGCCTCACATAGCTCACAAAATTGGACCTCGTGAACTGGACGGTGAAGAAGGGAGGGGGATACCCTCTGACAGACGTAAAAATAAGGCGAACACGACGACGTAGGCAGAAACACGGATGAAAAATCCGCACGAACCGGATACCCACGTCGATGCCTTGCCGTTCCGCTTTTTCAACGGTTCCGTCGTTTCGTGTTCCCACCGTTCACCAGCATTGCTCCACACCGTTCTTGGTAAACGGCTCAGCTTGTCAGACTCCCAATCTTCGAGGATGGAGAAGGACAGTGTCATGCCAGCTTCGAACAATCACGTATCCCTCTCGCTCGATAATCCATTTTACAATAAATCCATTTTTTGGCATAGGGTATCCTAACTTAACCTAAAAGAAGAGTCCCAGCAAGGTAGACACGACAATCGTTACTTCCTGTAGAATTTGAATAAGCCTCCTAAAGAGCTTCGCAATATTATTTTTGAAGATGAGCCACCGGTGACGTCGTCCAGATACACAAGATCATTTTTTGATACTTGCTTGGACAATGGATGCTTTGTGAAACAGCTAAACTCATTTTGGTAATTCAAAATTATTCATTGCGATGATCATTTTGGAGTCTGTATTCACATCACAGTTGTCTACCAAAATATCGATGATATACGTCTTGATTCATCAAGCCTAGTGAATGCGGAAACGCATCTTGCACAATTGGCTTCCGCTTTCTGATGATCTAAAGGGAAGGGTCGGACGGTTGTTTAGCGCGGGATATTCGAATCGAATCCGTGCGACGAAAAAGGATAAAAACTAAAAATTATGAGTTGGACATTTACGCTTTTGTTAATAAATAATTGTTCCTTCTCGCGCAACTTAAATCATAGATACAGAGTAATACGTTTGGTGTTATTCTACTCATTTTTTTTTAATTCCAGGGGGTGAGGGTTTAGAGTTGTGGATACGTCGTACTTCCTTAGGCTTTTTTTTTGGCTTCTGACGTGACGGAAGAGGCACATATGCAGACGCAGAAAGAGAAGAAAAAGGCGATGGCTAATGAAGTTCTCTGCTGAATCTAGATGATTACTTCTCTCTTGATATTCATCCTCTCCTCGCTTCCTTCAATGCTGTTATTGTGGGAAAAAAAGATAAAGGGGAATTTCGTTACGGTAAAATAAAGACGACGGATGATTGCCTCTCCGTACGCATTCTATTTCAAAAATTCAGTTTAAAAACATAACTTTGAATACTCCGTAATCCTTTATTACTTTGTAGCTTATTTTTTTTCTTCGTCTTCGTTATCAAAGTCTTGCTCTTCTTCGTCTTCTTCAACTTTCTCCTTCTCCTCCTCCTCCTCCTCCTCCTCCTCGCCTTTCTCCTCCTTCCATTTAAAGTATTAATAGATTAGTTTAATATAAGTCGAGCACTGACTGGACCAATATCCAATCAGAATTATCAATACACTGTAACAGTCGTATTCTTTACAATAATCGTACGTAAGTCTTGTAGCGGAGACAAAAGCGCAGGTGCCCTAGTCGCACTCATCTTTATTTCATTTATCTTTTTTTCATCACCCGCGCGCCCCACCCGGTACCAACGCACAGTTCACAGAACCTTCGACGCTCCTGCGCCAAATTTGAACAGCCAAAGGACAAGCTCAACGAAATGGCGGCAAATTCAAAATCTTAAAGCGAACGATGGCTACAAACTATAGATAAAAGTGTCGCTCAGTCACGATGACAATCCGTACATCGTTAAAGTACACGTAGAAAACTATAATAAACCGTGATGATCCTTCGCAATTTAATTAATAATTAACACCGTCAATTATTTCGCAATTAGCATCGAAGGCTGTCGTTATATCCAATAAAGCAGAATACAATTGGCCTGTGTCTCTTTACTACTTTTCTTTCCCTACATCAATTATCTCTTCCTCGTCTTCTTCTTCATCGTCACTTTCCACCTCTTCCTCCTGCTTCATCTTTCCTTTATCTCTCCTTATCTTTAACTTTCACTGCGTCCCGAATGATCATTCGAGTCTCGCAAGACGCACACTCGCCCTATGACAATAACTCTCATTATTTTTTTTCAAAGACCAGGATTCGCGATCATACGCGTGAGATCGGACGTCAAATACATTAAATAGTAATAAGTCGCGAGGATACGTTTTCCGTATTGTTTCCTTATCATTTTGTTTCGTCTTCTCCGCCCTCTTTTTTCTTTCTTCATCCTCTATTTCTCTTTTAAGTATAACAACAAAGCCGTTTCAGGACACCTGTACTACCGTAGTATTCGAACGCAACAGGGACGCTTCTGTTCTACAGAGTCAGGCACGCCTGGCTACCGAACATTCTTCTTTTTTTTTTTTTAAATATACCCTGTCACTGCTGGTAAATCAACCAACTAAAACCAAACCATTGATATTGCACCTACGACTTTTGAACTGTCACACGTGCAGCATCAATGTACCAAAAATTCCGAATCTCGATAACTCATAAGACCTAACTTCACATTGCAAACGACCGACATGTCCAGATACCAATTCAAACTGAACAAATAGCATTCGATTACACGTGGAACGAATTATACAAAATAACATGTATACAAAAAAAAAAAAGATTCAAACGTCTCGCAACAAACTCAGAGCCCAGTAGCACGACAAAGCTACATTTACTTATTCAGTCTTTTAAGAATTCATTGTTATTCTTTCAAAACATGCAATCCCATTCACAAGTCACGAAAAATACGTAACCAGCAGCGACCAAGAAGTATACCCTATCTTTTTTTTTTTTTTTATACAGTACAAAATACAGTTCCTGCGTATATGTATCTCGATGCGCAATACATGCGCGCGCGCAAATGTTACACCGCAATGGTAGTTTCAGTGCGCGCATATATATATTAAGCAACGAATTATTTACCCAACGTGTAAAGACATAATAAGAGAGAGAGAGGGGGGGGGGAGGAGAGAGACAGAGAGAGACGAGCGAGAGAAATTATATGTACCTACGATTAGTGATATTGGCGTTGGAGACTATATGTAGTAAAATTATGTATCTGTCATTGCATATATATATGTATATCTGTATACATATATTTTTAGTTTCATATATATGTATACATACATACATACATATACACACAACGTACCTACACATCGTCACGGTCAACGGAAAAAATTAGATTACGGTGTACAAGCTTTTTTTTTTTTTTTTTTTTTTTTTTATTAAATCGTTATACTTTAGGTAAATTCCCTCACTCCTTTTATCTTTGTCTTCCCTTATATTCTTTTTCTTTCTCTCATTTAATGCTAACACGAAGCAATCACATTTAAAGACATAAAACAAAGGAGCCGCCTTGTACTCCAATCACTGTCTCACGTCTTTTATTCATTCTTCGTTTACGCATTCTTTACTTTTCTTTTTTCTCTCCTTATCTCCTCATCCGTTCGCTATCTCATACGTTATTTATATCAACGGCACCCCCGAACAGTAAAGAAGCTTGTGGGGGGGAAACGCCCCCAATTCTCACGGGATCATTAATACGTTAAACGCTCCGACGAGTGTTTCCCTTTAATATTTCATCCTTCCGATTAGCTAATTTAATTATGATATTGAAACGAAAAATAATAATAATAGTGGGGCAGAAATTGCAAATCAAGATCAAAGAAATGCACAGGAACTCACGCGCGTGCATGATTCATTCATCCCCCCCCCTCCCCCCTTTAAACAAAGGATACCAAGGATTTTCGCTCGATCCTTGCGCTTATCGTCGTTTAATAGTAATTAAATACGTTCGCTAAAGTCTTTTCTTAATTAGTATGTACGTTTTTTTCCTTTTTTTTTTCCAAGAGACCGGCAGAGGGCTTGAACATTTTTTTTTTGTTTTGTTACTTTACGTGACTTTTGCATTCTTTCACGTTTGTTACTTTTTTTTTGTCTTACGATTCGCGTGAACGTCAATGGTCACTCCTTGACGGGAAATCCATTGTCTTTGATTACAAGTGGGATAATGAATTAGAAAGAGAAAGAGAGAGAGAGAGAATGTCGTGAAGGAATACCTTACAGAAGATGCGCGAATGTTAATTTGTGTGTTGTGTATGATATATATATATATATATATATATATGTATATAATTAAAAAAAAAAAAAGAGGAAAGAAATGTAAATCAGCCTTAAACGTGATCCTTTATATGTATTTTTCGTTTTTATCGTCTACTACGCCTTATGAAAAAGAAAAGAAAAAATTGAATATAGAACAGATAACTTTCTCTTCGTTACATTGTCATTCATCGCTAAAAAAAACGGTTTATTGTAATTTCTGCCTGACTTGCGTGGAGGGGATGGACAAAAAACTGGACCCCTCCCCCCTCGCGTCCCACGATTCTCCCCGGCTTATCGGTTATTATCATCGTTATCCATACGCCACGAAGAACCACGCTTAAAAAAAAAAGCAACTTTTTAAGAGAAGACCGGGCGTTCTTCCCTCTCGTTTCTTTTTTTTTCTTCCTTTCTTTCTCTTGCCTTCTTCTTTCTCCTCCTCCTTATACTCCTCTTCTTCTTCTCTCCACCTTCGCGCTCGTGATTTTCGCATCGCTCCGAATTAACGCAGCGAGACAATGTAGGAGAATTCGAATGTGTCCCTGTATTCGCGGGTAATAAAATAATGGAAAGTACAGGATCCAACTATCCTGGGGACTGAGAAACTAGACGATTAAACGAGACAGTCTAAAGTCAGAAATAGGATAAGGACAATTAGGAGGGACTCGTGTCTATATGTGCTAAGTTCAATTCGAATGTATTATAATATTATTACATCGTAATAGCGTAGTGTGGGGCGTGTGACCGTGTGTCATTGTCATCCTGATACGAGATTTGATTCACCACGTGTGTGTAATATATGCGTATATGCATTGTGTAATGCAAGTAGTACAACAACGGCGTCTTGTCCGTCCCTCATATTCACATGTACACAGCGTCCGTTTTTTTCATCATTTTTTTTTTTCTTCCATTTCTTGTATGTCACGTGTGAGTGTATGTAATTGTAGTTTTTCTTTCGCGTAACAGCAATAAAAACTTAAAGACGTCATAAGAAAACCCTTGCGAAGAACAACGGTGGGCGGAAGTGACGGGAGCTGGGAGGGAGGGAGGGAGGGAGATGGGGGAGGGGGTAGATGACGGAGAAGGATCTGGTGATACTTATAAGGTTATATACGAAGGAAAGAGGGGAAATGGGAGTCAGGGTATTGTTTGTTTGGTTGTCGGTGAATGGGTGGTGGGTGTGATATTAGGTATAATATATTTTTTTTGCTTTTCGGGAATTGGGCATGGAGAGATGGGAATCCGAACGACCGTGGCACAGCACGTCTTTGGCGATTATACGCGTCGACGAGAAGACATACGACCGTTCATCCCTACCTAGCTACAATCCCCGGTAATGGCGCACGCGACGGTAAACGGCTTATCGTTATCGTTAAGCGAGCGGCACAGCTTCCGGTCGTCTCCTACTTCCTGTCGTCCTGGTCGCAGTCGCGGCTGATGTGGCCGGGCTTGCCGCAGACGTAGCAGGTCTTGCCGACGGCCTCGGGACAGTTGCGTGCGATGTGGCCAGCCTTGTTGCAAGTGTAGCAGCTCTGCGATGAGAAGCGGCCACCGTCGTTGCCCTCCGGGCAGCTGCGTGCGATATGACCCGTCTTGTTACAGTTGTAACAACTCAGCTCGGGCCCCTAAGTGGAAAGGTGGTGCAAGCCACTTG
Organism: Calameuta pygmaea; assembly: GCA_031762395.1. Classification (NCBI taxonomy): domain Eukaryota; kingdom Metazoa; phylum Arthropoda; class Insecta; order Hymenoptera; family Cephidae; genus Calameuta; species Calameuta pygmaea. Next base: position 55,055 of record JASANN010000474.1, read on the forward strand.
GTTAATCAGCCAGCAACTTTAAGTGAAGGGGATGAAGCATCCTTGACGTGTTGTGCATGCACCGGGTGGATTGGCAGTGAGGATAGGATGTCGTGATAGAGCACTCATCGATGAGGATATTTTGTGGTTTTCATTACTGCGGTGTAGCTGTTGGGAGGTATGATGTGGTTTGCATCGGTGAGCTTACCTGCTGGCAGTCTTTTGCAATGTGACCCACGCCGTTGCAACGATAGCAGAGGTCCTGGTCCTCCTTGCACTCACGTGCGAAGTGTCCATATTGATTGCACTTGAAGCACTTCTCGCGACCGCGTCCAAAGCCACCGTCACGATCACGTCCACGGTCTCCTCGTCCGCCGCCAGCACCACCCTGAGGACACTCCCTTGCGAAGTGACCCATCCGGTTACATTTATAGCACACGCTCGAACTCATTTTCTATTGATCTGTAATCACAATTTGTTGAGTTTATTGGATTGTTACATTGGGATTATTATATTTTAATTGTCCTTGATTGTTCAAAGGACGTGTATTTAGAGACAAGGCTCACTATCATGGACTCGTATAGAAATGCAGAATTTTTTTTTCCTTTTTTTATCAACTTATTTAAAGAAACAAACAAAGGCACCTAAGTGCAAAGGATAACATAGCAAAACTAAAATATAAGAGCAAACCAGTGCCAAAAAAAATACTGTAAGGAGAAAGCTGGAGAAATTCCTGTGACAGCTCAGCCTTGTGACTAATATAGAAATAGAAAGGTGGGCTTTGCCATTACTGGGATAAGAAGAGAAGTGTAACAGCAGCATCTAGATTCATTTTTGCGAGCCAAATAAATTCACATCTTAACCATCGTCCCCACAGAACACACAATGATATCTTCGCATCACTAACAAACAAGTATCCCAACAGGTCTCCAATAGACTCAAGCCATCAAATCATTGCTAAGAATATTTTTCTTTCTTATACCCTCTTGACGTTACTAGATAATCCAAGAGTTGCACACCCGATAAGAGCACCAGTCATGAGAATTTGTGTAATTATAACGTCACTATCTTTAAACCACACATTCACACTTCTTGAACAAGTCAAAAATTCCAAAGCAACAACTACACAACTCCTCTTTCTCCCTTTCTCAGAGTTTACAATAAAATTTGCATCGTCACCGTCCACACAAATAATCATCTGCAATCAACAAAATACTTCAGTACCATCGGTCGTCAACTTAGCCGACCGGCGGACTGACAAAAATGGATGCACATCACAAATTTTTCTTTCGTTTCACGTTGGCCATTTATCAAAGGTAAAGGACCGACGCGTTTCGCTATATAATTGTACAATACAGGAAGCTTTGCACCACGGACTAAAAACAGGAAAATGGAGCTGAAGTACCAGTAAACGAGGTAGTAGAATGGAGTAAGATAAGCTATAACGTAAAAGAGCAAATGCATATAGTCACAGAATAGTACATACGTAAAGCGTAGCCGATAATGAAGGAGCAACTGAGAGAAAGAGAGAGAGAGAGAGATGGAGTGATAGAGAAAGGGAGGGAGAATCAAGGAAGGAGGGGTCAGGGATTTACTATTGAAAAAGGGGGAAAAATAAGCAAATATATATATATATACGTATGTATATATATATATATATGCATATAGACGCATATATATACGTATCCATAATACTGGAAAACTTGGTAAAACTGGAGAAGCCCTGCCTGATTAACTAGCAACTCACAGGTCACAAAAGGGCAGAGCGAACGAGGAATAAAAATGGCATCGGTCCACGTTCTCACAGCAGGGATATATGGAGGATAGCATGCGTTTCGCAAAGCGTCCCAGCAGTGCAACAAACCGTTGAGGATAATCGAAGCCGAATGAGGAACGAGTAGACTAGACGGAGTAAAGGGAAGAAGAGTAGTACTACAGATATACGGAAATAAAAGAAGTCTCACAAATTGAGGATGCCGAAAATAATGTATAAACTGAGGTCAAAGACAATGAATCGAAGATGGATATAATATCGAAAGGTAGAAGCAACGTGGCTGAGGCCCCCACTTTGCGTTAACACGCACGTACGCCACGGCGCGAAGATGGCATCCGAGAATGACGCCGTAGACGGCGTTTTTTTTCTGCGAAAAAGCCGCGACGCCTCGCACCGATCACAGGGACGCCCGAGTCCCTATAGATGATCCCGGGTTATTCCTATCACCCGTGTCGTGATTCTTACGCGGTATATCCTCGTACAATAGGGCCAAACCTCCTACGGAATACTCTGACCACGTGTGGAACCGTACAGCGGTCCGCGGTGAGTCGCCTTACCGTACTGCCCCACAATGAATTTAACTGATTTTACAGTTTATTTCACTCACCTTCGTTACACCTTGCGTTTTCGTATGGATATGCTCCTCACGTTGTTCTCTGGTGAACTCTTGACACGATGGGCTCGCGGGAAACAGTGTTTTTCCTGGGAAAACTCGAGCCGATGCTTGACCGGACGGCTGCGGCGACCATTGACTATGGGAGCGAAGACCGGCCAATCGTCGCTGTGCTGCCCGCCAAACTCACGCTGCAACAATGAACGCCACCTCCCCCACGAACTGCACAGCCAATTCAGACACTAAACGTGATAGTTTTAACAGGAAGGAACTGATTATTTGGGCAAACGTGTATTCGATTATTAGTAATATATTATAAGGTTATTGTTTTAATTGTCTACGGGTTTTATTGTACGAGAAATGCCGTTGGATGTGCCGAGAAAATCATCGTTCTGATGACCGGTCTTTGATATGATTGGTCGAATACCGGCGTGGTTGCGTTTATCAAATTTCTCAGCCAATCAGAGAATGAGTTCGATGCAGAATGAAGTTGCCGGGAATGCCGTAAGGGTAGATATGTATTTCATCGTTACAAATGACAATGGTGAACAATGCCTCACGGATGTTGACAAAATCGATGAGCATTTCAGATGGAATAATTCTCTTACAATAATTCTTTTCTGACTTGGATGCTATTACTAATGTATTCTTATCACTTGTTCTTCTTTATATTCTATCTGCGAGGGTCGCTCTTGTCGGCTTTCTTTTTTTTTTTAGTAAATTGCAATGGCGTTCATCTGACTTCCGTCGCTTGTATGAATACATTGCAGAATGCTGGAGTCATTTTATATTCCATCGATCGCTAACGCTTTTTTTTTAGCTATCCGATGCCGGGCTTACTCATGAATTCGTTTGCTACGGTTTACCGTCAGGAGATACTGTTATTTTCGCTACTCGTTCTAAATAAGGAATTCATTCTTTCTTCTATTTGTTGCTCATCCTACTCCTCTGATTTACTATAATACTAAGGAAATAGTCGTGATGGAGAGCACGCGTAATAAGCGGGAACACGAGGAAAACGACGCGGAAGATGGATGGGTCGGGCCACTGCCCTCGGAGGCAGCTCCTCAAAAAAAGCAAAAAGGTTTATTCGAGTAACTTATACATGATTAAGGATAATTAATTGATTTTATAATAATGGGATCATAATAAATGCACATGTTTTGGTATACATCTTACTTGCGTGTTTCATATTTTTTTTCAGTATATATTGATGTTAGAGTTTATAATCAAATAAATAAAAGTATTGGCACTGTTGAATTGATTTCATTACTAAAAATTTTCTGGTTTTATTTATTACTTATTCTAAATTATATTTATTTGTTTGTTTCTTATGGGAATGTTTATTTTGTAGTATTGGAGTACGAGCAAGTGTACTTGGATAATTTACCATGCTGCGAATGCTATGAGAAATCATATATGCACAGAGATGTCATCACACAAGTTTTAGTAACAAAGTAAGTATTTTATATAAATATTCTTGGCTAATATATATTTGTAAATTTGTTACTTTGTCTGCAGAACAAATTTCATCATTACCGGAAGTTGCGATGGACATGTGAAGTTTTGGAAAAAGCAAGAAGAACTCATTGAATTTGTTAAGCATTTTCGAGCACATTTAATGGCCATACGTGCTATGAGTGCAAGCTGTAATGGAGCTTACGCATGTACAGTCAGTTTAGACAAGAGTATTAAAGTTTTTGACGTTGTTAATTTTGGTAAATATCTATTATCTAGTTGTCCTAATTGTTTTAAAATTATTCATTCGTTGCCATCTGTATTGATATTCACTTTTATTTTAATTAGATATGATTAATATGATGAAACTCGATTATGTCCCGTTGTGTGCTGAATGGGTATTTTCACCTGGGGATGCAATATCTGCTCTGGCAGTTTCCGATGAAGATTCAAATAAGATATATATCTATGATGGCCAAGGAACAGCTAGACCACTACATGTTTTTGAGAAACTTCATACAAAGCCTGTTATAGTTATGAGAGTAAGATACCTTCAGCGTAATTGACAAGTAATTGGATTGCCTTTTTCATGACATATTTCTTTACTCTGCAGTACAATCCTACATACGAGACTTGTATATCTGTCGACAAGGCAGGAATTCTGGAATACTGGACTGGTCCAAAAACAGAATATAAATTCCCAAAGTGTGTATCATTCGAGTCAAAATTAGATACGGATCTCTTTGAATTCGCAAAGAACAGAACATATCCCTGTGGTCTGGCAGTGTCACCAGATGGGAAGAGATTTGCATCTCTTAGCGGAGATAGAAAAGTGAGGGTCTTTAATTTCCTCACTGGAAAGCTTTACAGGGTGTTTGACGAGACACTCCAAAGATTCACAGAACTCCAGCAAACAACTCAACAGCTCCCAAACATGGAGTTTGGTCGAAGGTATCCTGACACTTTGTATTACATAAATGTGTTATCCTAAACAACCCGATATAAATTTTAAATAATTTAACAGAATGGCAGTAGAGAGGGAGTTGGATAAAACAGAAACGAACCTCGGGAACATCATATTCGATGAGTCCGGCTATATGATCCTTTACAGTACAATGTTAGGAGTGAAGCTTGTGAATCTCTACACGAACCGCTGTATAAGAATAATGGGAAAACCAGAAAATATCCGGCCGATGCAACTAGCTCTATTTCAGGTACTAATCACCATCCAGCATCCTTTATCTAAGTCCATACTAATTGTAAGTCATGAAAAAAAAAATGAATCCTTAATATTAGGGCAAAGCAAGAAAAACAACAGCTGCAGTAACAGTAGAAATGGAAGCTTCGGAAAACCCAACAATGGAAATGAATCGCCCAGACCCAACACTCTTCTGTACAGCCCACAAGAAAAACCGTTTCTACATGTTCACAAGACGCGAACCTGAGGATACCAAGAGTCAGGAGTGTGACAGAGACGTCTTCAACGAGAAGCCATCTAAGGAAGACATCATATCCTCCACGGAGGCTACGAACATGCAGAAGATTTACGACACTGCGGTCATCCACACGGCTCTCGGCGACATCCACGTCAATCTTTTTGGCAAGGACGTTCCAAAAACCGTTGAGAACTTTTGCGTTCACTCTAAAAATGGCTACTACAATGGACATATATTTCACCGTGTTATCAAGGGCTTCATGATACAAACTGGCGACCCTACCGGAACTGGCACCGGCGGTGAAAGTATATGGGGTGGTGAATTCGAGGATGAATTCAGACCAAATTTAAAACATGATCGACCTTACACACTAAGTATGGCGAACGCTGGTTCCAACACCAATGGCAGCCAGTTCTTCATTACCTTAACACCTACGGTAGGTATCACACTTTAAATTTGGTTAAGGTCCGCAATGGGATATTAAAGATGGATTTATTTTCAGCCCTGGCTGGACAACAAGCACACAGTGTTTGGCAGGGTGGTCAGAGGAATGGAGGTGGTCCAGAATATAAGTCAGGTCAAGACAAACCCTAAGACCGACAAACCCTACGATGACATAAGGATAGTTAGCATTACTGTAAAGTAGAAACGTAATTTAATAAATTCCTACATTTTTATTTAAAAAAAAAAAACTGTCATTCATTTCCCTTTGTTCTCAAAGGCGACTGTCGTTTTTTTTTCTTTTTCGGACAAAGTTCACACGCTGTGACATGTAAATCTCAATGGCCTTCTGACGTGATGATGAAAAAAGAAATTCAAAATTATCAGTATCAGTTAGACACTTCAAAGGAAAGAGAATTTTTAGAAGCACCATGTGTAGCAATAGGTCAGGATCTGGAGGACAAGATTGCTGGAACAAAATGGAGGAATTAAAATATTTAATATGCTCCATCGATTGCTGGTACAGAGTCTTCTTCTTTTAAATAAAAGACATTCTTAACTCTTTCTTCCGTGTAGCAAGTGTCCAAAGGTTCCACCACCACCATCATGCTGTATAATGTTACCACCAAGAATCCAGGAAGTCCCTTGTCGTCTGCCACCCCGTCGACCAGTCTGCTGTCCTCCGCCACCTTGTGCACCTCCAATAGTTCCTGGACCATGCTGTCCTTGTCCTCTACCAGCACCTCCACCACAGAAATGCCCACCACCACCACGACCACCTCCTCCATGTTGTCCACCACGTTATCCACTTCCATGTTATCCAAGTAAAATTTCGTCCCAGCACGAGACACAATCCTATTTGAGATCCTTGCTGATTACAGTAAAAAATAAATATTTCTTCGTTTGATATTCACAATTTAAAAATGCTTCAGGCTCGTATTGCTAGATATCCACCGTCTCCACCAAAAGATAATTGGAATCATGTTCCTAAAACAAAAGCTCCATGAGGCCATTGTAAATTAATTAATTCACCGAATAACTTTGTATACGACAACTGGCAAAGGTCTAATGGGAATTCTCAGATTTCCATTAAATTAAAGGAACGAATATATGACAATGAGGATGAAAGCTGTGCCTCAGGTAAGCCTACTTCTTCCTGACTAAAAATAGAATTCGCTTAGAAAATCACCGTACAATAATCAAAGCTTATCTCAGATAAAAAAGTATACATTTGTAAATTATTTCCAAGGAATTCTTAAAATTCCCAATCGATCACACCAACTGAACAATAGCTGATATTTTTTTTTCTTTCACTCAGCCTCAGACTCATCCAAACAACTGCAATTATCAGAGAAGAGACACTAACAAGATTCGGCTCAATGTACAAATATTAATAAACTTTACCAAACAATAGTTTGTAAAATCTGACTTCACCAAAATCAATTAAGCCTTAATGGAGGCTCAAGTATCGTACACGCGACTGATCAAAGCGCTTATTACTTAGTTAAGTTTAAATTTATGTAAACGAATCGGAGCCCAAATGAAGAAAAGAAAATATATAAAAGTAAAATGGCAAACGGGTCTGTCCCGAAGACTCTCATTAGGATTCAGGAGGCTTACGAAAGTCAAGCTCGACAAGTCGGGATTGCAGATATCCCAAGGGAGGTCAAGTAGCCAGGGAGAAGAAAAGCCTCTCTAGAAACGACGACGACGTGCCTCATACAATAAGAGAACGAAACCACGCTCCAGGGAACAATGCCTAATTAGCCGTAATCATGTGTCTCCGATTACAATCGATCATCGAGTACGACTCTTAATCTATTTTCGTAACAGCGTAGTCCCGAACAGCAGCCGCAAAAAATCTAACGAATTGTCGTTAAAAACAATAGGGACTACCGAGGACATTTTATCGCAAAAGGTCGAAGACCATTAATCCTATGAAAATTTCTTGGTCACGTGTCAATTTACTTTTATTTATCTTCTTCCTTCTATTTCGATTCTCGTAAAAATTTACAATGTCGACAACGAGCTATTCCGAAGTATAACGATCGATGTCAAGTGTGTACGAGATGCTTTACAAATACTTTGTAACGTCGACGCGATATAAACAGCGACAAATTAAATTTTACATAGACGAATTATAATTTTCGATACATTATCTTTTGTTACTCTAACTATTAGGTCCCATTCGATTGAACGCGCCATAATGTAATCATTCAGTCGGCTTATGACGTCTTTTTATTGTTCCGCCATTGTGGATATCTTATTGGACACGCAGATATATATATATATATATATATATATATATATATATGTCTAGGGACAATTTCGAGGACATGCGGCACTCACAACGGCAAACATATGTATTTAAAAAAAAAAACTAAAATTTCGAAAATGTGGCATTGAAATTCTAATCTAATCTAACAAACTATTTCTTAGCCTATCATAACTCCGAGTGTCAAGCATAAAAATTTTTTTGGGAAAATTCCGTGTGAGTGCCCGGAAGTATACGTTGCACATAGAATTTTTCCAGGACCAGCCTGGAAAATGCGAATTATCCTCATAGCTGCCAATAACGAAGAAAAAGAAAGTCCTGGAAACTGCCTTCTAACATATTTCTTCTTGTTGATTGAAATCAACGTGACGCCGCCGTGAGAACGCGCTATTTGTCAGAGACATTAGAGATCGCACTAAAAAGTCGGGAAAATAAGTTGTCCCCTCGCTGGAGCAATTTATCGATCTGCGACAATATATGCCAAGTTCTTACGAGTAATAAAAACTTTAGGATGTAAAACTGAGTAAGTACGAGTTCGAATAAAGAAATGTATGTTTATGAATGAGAAAATTCGAAGGGCACGACGTCCTGCGTAATATTTCATACGTTAATACAATTCCTAGCATTGCAAGGTTCTATAACAAGATTCGCCGCGAGTTTCACGGGATTATGATAAAAACCGATAAATTATTTATATTCAATGAGATGTATATATATATAAATATGTAGCATGCTACAGGGTGCTACGAATTATTATGAATAATTGAAATGATGCTGCGACACCCTGTATACAAACTTTACTATACTTATAATCTACGATATCAAAGAAATGGATAAATGACGTATTTACAGTTCGATAAAGGTATTCATGAAACGACCTGTACTGTGGGCGCGTGCGCAATGTACTAACGCATTGTAATATGTAAAATTAGAGAACGAAAAGATTCTCGCAGCTCTTGGTTTTCCTCTTGATACCCAATAAGTGCTTGAGGATCCTTCGTCGATGCTTGCTACGTCTTCGTCGCGTCGCCTGGTCCCTATCGCGTTGTGGATTCAGCTTAATCTGAGCGAGTATCCCGACGAGTAATTCGTCCACGTGATGCGCCAATCCGGATGAGGTTTCAATGAATTTACAGCGACAGTTGTTCGCAAGTCGGCGACCGACTGTCGAAAGTGGGATGCAATTTTAGATTTGTCACCAAGCAATTAAAAGTTTATCAGTTGGTAACAAGATGGCGGAACACTCACCGATCAGTGGCACCTCTCGCTTCCTTTCTAGGTCCACCTTGTTGCCGACGAGGATGACACCGTGGTTGGCCATGTAGTCGCTCTTCCACAGGTAGAGAAGCGTCTCTTCAGCTATTTTCAGACTTCTGCGATCCACGACGGAATAAACGACGACGTAGACATCCGGATTGTAGGTGGAGCAGAAAGTCTCGACCTTGGAAAGAATACAATTGATTAATATATATATATTGTATCCTCATCGCTCCTTGATAGAAACTTTTATTTCCGGTTTCGATAATGGCCATTATCTTTTCTCGGTGTTATCAGTCTCGACGATTCCACGGGCATTCAATTAAAAGCGATTGTCAATAATTGTTGGAAATTAACCGTAATCGAATTGCGTGACGTAAGGACGCGTAAGGGAATGTAATATTTAATTGATTAAAATCAAACCTAGATTGGCTTTCTTGTCACTTCAGTTCATCCTGGTGGGTATGTCGATCCTGGGATTATTATTAGAATTAACTGATAATCAATCAAATCGAATGATGACCGTAAATTGCTAAATATAACAAACATGCTTGTGCTTTTATAAGAGAAGAAAGGAACGAATGAAGCTATAAAATATGAAATATTGAAGAATTTTTATCAACGTTACTCACACAGCAGTTTTGTACTTGTCCCGGACTTCGTCTGTGCATAGAGCAAGATCTGAGTTTATTCGTTTTTTTTTTTCTTTTGTTTTTGGACGAAAGAGACGACACTCCGTCGTACTTGAGGAAAAGTGAAACAAAAAGCTACTAAATAAATATTTAAGAGCAGTGCCTGGTCGTTATTAAAATAATGAATTTTCTAAGGCACTCGAGAGTGTTTGATGGGGAAGAACGTTCATAAATTTTTTACTGATGCAAAGCGAGGTGGAACGAGGCCCCGAAAGAACTAGCCTTATTTAATAACATTAACGGTGGAAAATCGACAAAGTTATTTCCTGGCACGATGCTTCCTGGCAGAAAAGGACGCGGCCATTAAAGTAAGTACGGTCTGAGCAATTACGGAGGAAAGAATTAAAAGAAAACACGTACGGACCTTTTAACGGATAAACGGTAAGTGAAAATTAATGTGGAAAAGGGGAAAAGAAAACAGAAGCAAAGTTCTTAGTCGACCAGAAAACGCAATCAGAGTGTATGTATTTTCATTCTGATCAAGTGAAGAAAGCATAAATTTCACGACCAACGGGAACGTCGGCGAGAAAGCATGAAAAATCTACATGAAAGTTGACCATGTTAACGTTGAAAGTAAAGGGAAGAGAAACAGAGTGACGTCAAGAAAAAAAGAAAAGAAGAAAAAAATATAAAGGAGCCTGGAAAAGCCAAAAGAAAAAGAAGAACATCCCGACTGTCCTCTAACGAAGAAACTAAGGATGAAAACGGAGAGGATCTCTCTCTTCCGAAGGAATCGAAAAGTTTCTTCCGAGACTTTTAAATCTATCTTGATAATCTCCCGAGAGCGGCAGCACCGTCATCTATTTGTTATTTCTTTTCTACAAGAATCTCGTGATAACTAAAATGGCGCCTCGCCTCTTCCGATTGCCTATTCTTCGAAATTTCTCCAAAGGTCATGTCTTTCCTCCTAGTTTGTTCTTCGACCCTTACGCGTCCAAGCACACACCACGCGTGTTTGAATTTTCCCGCGAGTTTCGCCTTTTCGTCACGTCCAACTGAAATGCATATTAGGTTCATAACTTGATAAAGAATTGACCTCACACGGAGTGTAACTGTAAGAAGTTTACCTAAAGTCGTCATACGATTCTTCTAACGGCTATAACGGCTTCGTTCAAATTGAAACGCCGCCGAAAACTTAACCTCACTCAGGGCAAACGTCTCTCGAAATACTCACCGATATCTCTGATGCTGGATGATCGATAATCTCCAATTCCGTCTCTTGGCCGTCGACCATCACAGACACGGTTTTCTGTCCGTATTCCTCATCTGCAAGAATACACATATGTACAGGGTGATCCACCAGAAACCGAACTTCCCGTATGTTTCCCTTGGTTCTGAAGATTCAAAGTGAAATATTCCACGTACTTTGAATTAATTTCGAATGGTTGCTATGTGTATTCTGCGAAGGGGTAATCTATATTAATCACGTATCTAGGGTAGCAATCTCAAATTTCTATATATAAATATGTATTTCCAGGTACGTCTGATGCTATATTCTGTCTTTCTATCACGGTATTATCTCAGAAGTCGATTCACGCCAAGTTCGGAATGCTACAATGGATAGCTAAACCTAACTAGAAATATGTACCGGGTGACTCGTATGAACAGTTACAGATTCAGGTACGGTTTAAGCCAGAGCCGTCTACGTTGAGTGTCACAGAGACTCGGAGCGTTTTCAAATCTGAATATTTTATTCACATTAACCACCCCTGGGAGTGGAGAAAGAAACCAAATGGTTTCCGAATCCGATAATTCCCAGATAAGTCCTTAATATTTTAGTTACATCGAATTAACACATAGATTTCTAGTCGGGCCTCGCAGACCCATGCAGAAGCTGGTGTCTTCTTTTTGCGACATAAACGGCGCCGGGTCAACTTGAACGATAGTCATTATCAGTCCTCGGTAATTAAACTCATTGATCAGTGACAATCAGAATTGGACTAAGTCAAAACTCTAAGAAACGCTATTGTCATTGCTCAATGAGTAGATCATCGCACAAGCTAAACAGCCCTGAGAATCATAATTTCTTATGAATCACCCTGTATACACACACGTTTATCCAAGACAAAATTGAATTTACAAAAATACCATGTTATGCCCCCCAATCCATTCTGACGCCAATATAAAAGCTTGTTCGAATATCAAGTTTATCAAATAAATTATCGATCTACTGTCAGTCAGAGAATATAAAGCTGATTGAAATATTGGTTTTATAAAGTGACAATCATAAGTAAAAAAAAAAGTTACTCTTCACAGCCTGATAACATGAAGCCAAGCTTTAATCGAATTCGGATAAAAAAAAATGGTGACCGAATACGTGCAATTACTTGAACGTGATCTTAAAACAAAAGAAGGAAGTTTGATCTTGTTACGAAAGGAACGACGAAGCTTTTTGTGAATAAAATAAACTTTCAAGATTATGTTCGCTCCAGGTTGTATCCAGTATCAGTGTCCTATACCGTATTTCCATAAATTCCGGAACTCTATGAGTGATAACAACTCTACCGATAAGAATCAGTTTACCCTATCATTCAAATACACCTAACAGTTCGTATTACTATTGTTCGTACTGTAACTGTGACCCTTGACCCTGACCAAATTTTCTTTTTGCCCTTTAACGATAGAATAATACCATCTGATGGATTCTACGCCTATTATCCATTCCATCTATATCTATTACATTTTACTGGATAATTTATATTCTTATCAGAATCTATCTATTCTCGAAATAACGAGAGTTATTGATTATACGCAATAACGAGTGTACTTAAGATACTCCAGCTTCTCACCCAATGAGGGTGGAAGTATTTTATCGATTGTTTTGCGTGGCGTTTGGCTGTCCATTCCCTAAGTCGTAACTGGATGATCGTATAACTAAAAAAAAAAAATTATGATAAAAAGGAAAAAAAACATTTTGAATAAGACATAAGCACGGAGAAAAAAGGTAGAGAATTAATTTTCAAAAAATAAATAAGGTGGAGTAACTGTTCGATCGAATATTAACAATGGAAAAATAAATTTTGGATTTTCTCTTATCCTAGTCCTCCCCCCTCCTTTCAACATCATTTATATAAAATGACGCTTCGAGCTATTCAAATTCACTGACCCGATAAACTGCATGTCACCTGACGCCACTTGATTTCTTTTTCACTTTACATCTTTCCTATTTTTGACACTTAATTTTGAGAAAGTCACTTTTACTCTGCTTTGTACTTTTTTTTCTCCATTTTTTCATTATACCTTCTCTCTTCCATCAGGTTCTCCTTAATTTTCGTCGCTTCTGCGCAACGAGCCTTAAGTTTCTGGTATAGGAAGTCAATTAAATTAATTTTTTCAAAAGATACCTTTGGGCAATCATTAATTTCCTTTTGTTTCCCTTAATTTATCGTCCCTGCTTTGCACATTGCTGCGATAAATATTCCCCGTTATTATTCGTCCTCCCAAAAAGCGTCGATAACATCTGATTACTTGGCACATTTTTATTAAACTTTTATTCTTATTTTTATCTTTCATGCGTATCGCTCGCTCCATGTTACCTTTAATTTATACGCATCCTTGATAAAATAAAATCCGCATTGACGATAGTACGGTTGAGATTGTGAAGAAAAAAAAAATATTATTTCTACTTACGTATGAATAAAAATAAATACAAGATACATTTAAACCTGCTGTTGAAGAATGAGGATATACAACGCATTAAATAAATTTCTATTGATTCTATCGATCTAGTGTTGAAACGACAACCAGGATACGGCAATGAAATTTCAGACTCCTCGACGACTATTGGTCGATGATAAAATATAAGAGAAAAAAAAAAATATCTAATCAATAAGAGCCGTAAGTCGCTCAATGCTCAGACAAACGTAATTTAGTAAATCCTTTGATGTCGCAGTCGCAAAGAAAAGACCGACAAGAGCCGGCGCCTTAATTAAACAAAATTTTAACGTAAATTCCAAGCAGATGAGGTGAATTACAAACGAGTGAACTCTTTTAAGCGTAATGCAACATTTCCACGACTTACAAAAATATATTTGAACTTTCCCGCCTTTTAATCACCTGAGAACAATCAACCGACAGAATAACGTATTTCAAGTTTATCCAATTTCTCCAAATCGAGAACTCCGATCGTAATGGAAATAAAAATAAAAAATTAACCGAATGAATGGGAGTACACCCAAAGACCAAAAGTCCCACGCAATCTTGCTTAGCCATTCAGCTAAGATGCTATTGGCTGAAATTTCGTTACCGCAACCGTGGTTCAATTACGGAATGTATCCTTAAATAGAAAACCGGCCAAGGAAATTGGGAAACAGGAAACCCACGAAACTGGGCCGAAATTTCGACGAGTTTTAAACTCACCTAAAGACGCGTCATAGGCACAAATATATTCGCTGGTTGTGAATTGAGCAGTGAGGGCAGTTTTTCCGACCCCGGAGGCACCAAGCATGCCAACCTTATAAGTGGCCACTCGACCGTCACTTGTTTCTTCCTCGCCCTCAGTGCCGGAAAGCTGGAAGGCTGAGCTTTGGATTGAAACAAAAGAAGAAGAAAAAAATTAAAAAAAAGATTTCAGTACCATTAGCGTTCACCACGAAAGAAGACGACAAGACACTCCAGTGTGTTTCAGAGCATGAACGAGCCTCTTGTCACACATGTACAGATGCCATGGATTATTAAGATCATTGAAAAAAAATCTCATCGCTCTGTATACGTGATAATGACAGATATATCTCTATGGCAAACTAATTTTCTCCATTGGCTTATTTCTTTATTACGTCATACATCCACCCAAAAGAAGTCGCTCGTAGGTACCACGTCTTCGGCGTTGCTGATGTTCTTGACATTTTCATACAGCTGTGCCGCCTTTTGATTCTCTATGATATAGCGTGATAAGATTTTTTTTTTACTTTCCCTTCACTTTTTTTTATCAAGGTCAACGACAGACGCAACATACATGAAAAATGGTAATGCGAAACCAAAAGAAATAAAAGCAAGCAATTTCAAAAATTTCTCAAAATTATATCAGACTACTCTCCGCGCAATTATAGAAGTCATATATTTATGTAATATACATATTACATTTATATCACATGTTATACATACGAATTGTGGGAGAAAGGTACGAAAGGAATATCCAATGATAGTGAGTATGTAAAACAGATATAGGAATATGGATAAAATAATTTTTCATCTCGATTATGCGAATCGTTGAAATGCTACGTATTGTCAAGACAGATGAAAAAATATTTTTATTTTCGTTCCTCCATTATCCTTTGTGTGAGTTCAAGATTTCTCAATTCCTTAAGGATCAAGAAAACTGTAATATATCACAGGGACAAATTCGAAAAAGTATTTTCTGCGGATCGACATATCCGAATCTATTTTCTCCAATGGAATTTGAGAATTCTTTCAGCATTTCTAGGTTATGTAATCTACTTTATGTATGTGTATTATACTATACTCTGTGTATTGTATATATCACAAGCATCACCTCAATAATCTGGCTTCCCTCGTACTGCTACAACTCGTTCCGGAAGATGTAACGCTATTGATGCTCCTACTGCGTCGGCTTCTCAGAGAATCCCCCAAATTGAAGACGCCATTAGCGGTTATCGAGAAAGATCGAAGCCTGTAATACTCGACGCCGTCCTCAGGGACGTCATTCTCGTCTGTACCATAGACACCATTGCGCTTTGTGTCAGCTAGCATCGGCTGAAGGTAAAGGAATAAAGCAAAAGATTAGCAGAAATAAAAGTGACAAAAATCACTCCGTCGTTAACAGAAAGGACGGATCGCAAATATCGGCGTCTCAATACAGATTGATAATAACTCTTACCAGTTATTGATAAAGCCAATGAACATGGTTACAATGTTTATAGGCTTCATACGATACACATATATGTGTGTATCGTATTAATAATGTAATCAATCTCGTTGAGGTCTTCGTCCCAAATGAAATAATTAAATTCATTTCTATCTAACTGTGTATCTCTGGCTGTATTTCTCAGCTAATGTATCACCAGGGAAAACGTGTCCAGGATACGCAAGAACTTCTGTCTACGAGAGTTTAGTCAATCCCGATAGTTCGATTAACCTTAGTTTTCACTGACAGATTCTGGGTTAAAGTACGAATGACAATAATTAACGCGTTAACCTAACCTCTCGAAAAGACGCGACCCGATTGGCGCAGAGGACACTTCCAGAAACTGGAACGATCCAATGGAAAGCCTGCATTGAAGATGACGCCATTTTTAAATTCACGACGCGCGTGAAACCTGACAATTGCCGTTTTGGCGCGGAGAAGAGAAGAGGCAAAAAACGTAATTACTCGATCGACCCAATAGAGAAACATTTTATGTACAGGGACAAAAGCCTTGCAATTTTCCACGCCATATCACCGCGTGTCTGTTGGCAATAGCTGCGTGCAAGTATGTACACATAGTAATAGGGACAGAATGACTCGGGCATTCTTAGAAATCCAATTAAGCCACCCAATAACCAATGAAAATACTAATGCGTATCACAGTGTATACCTTTATATTACGCAAAAAATTCTTAATAAACACATGTGGATACAGCTTCGACGTAATGCACACATGTTTATCGGTCTTTATCGTCGGATAGAAAGTTGCCATTTTCAGGTTAAAAAATGTCCTGCGAGCACTCAGCGATGCGATTAGATTATTCTAGTGTTAACAATAAAGAAGAAAATGGCGGCGCGCAGAAATATTGTATACATGAACGATATTTTTTTTTTCCACGTATGCATATTAGATTACTGGCTGTATCTATTGATAAGATCAGCGTTAAATTGATAAAACTTCGTTTCATTAGAATAATTATATTCTGGCCAGATTAAAAAATCTCCCACACGACTAACAAAATGGCGGTCCCCTTAGAGGATTAACGAGATCAAATATAATTCTGCCGGTGATTATGTAAGTGGCGCGTCACTCTTTTTCTATAGACCCTTACGCTTGTGTATGTGAAAACATATTTTTTTTAAAGGCCAACTCAATTTTTTTTTTCATATTTGTGGCTTAGGCCACTTTCATAATCATCAGTGCAATTAAGGCCACCGTGTTGCAGACTGGCAAGTGCGGATTAGGGTCGACATGAATCCTGATATATGTATCCGTTAAAGTCATACATTTTTCTTCCCTTTAATTCCTGGGTTCGTTAAAAAATTAGGGTCAAACGTTTTTAAAAATAGGTTTTAATCGTCCTGACAATTTTTACTATCCATATTTTCGTCTTATTAAATAAACAGACTACCCTCTCCACTCTACTGCTCCTATGACCTATAGTAACCCCTTCAACCCTTGCACTATGTGAAACAATACACCACGCAGAGCAACATCCACGATGAACAAAGATCGCTCGAAGAGAAGCTGCCGGATAAACTACCCGCTTACGTAATACCACCTGTCAGTCACACAAAATCGATCGATCGACCATCCTCCATTTGTTTCGCGGCCAAATTCCGAGCATTAAATTAACCGTGAAAACTAATCTTGCGGCCGACGTAAAACCGAATGACTATAGAAGAATAAAACATTTTTATCCGACACAAGGACCAGTGTCAAGTTTAAAGATATATTTGGATATGTCGCTACTGTATTGATTATCAATATTAATTGATAGCAGTGCAAAATTATCTATTGGATTCAAGAATACAATTGATCTGTGATTTTATCCCGGCGATTGAACCAGGCCGTATCGCAATGACAACACCACCCTTTACCGACATTGGTAAGAGTGCCAGGGATGTTATCAGAACGGGTTATCACTACGGGAAGTCTCTCATGAGATTTGGGGCAAAAACGAAAAATAATGGAAACCTTAACGTGGGAAGTGAATACGTAATGAATTTCGACGAAAGTAAGGTGAGTTTCTTGTAGCTGTCGGGTAAAAAAATTAAGGGTGGGTATAGAGTGGGTCAAAGGGTGCTGGCCGCTAAGAATCTAATTCAGGAAAGGATACTGATCGATCTAACGAGTTCTCGGAAATTGATGTGACTTAAGTAATTACACACGTGAGTGATTGACTGTCTTGTTGATCGATTGACTGACTGATCAATTAAAAGTCAAATACACTGGGGCAGATAATATCGAAAATTATTGATTCTAAGGAAATATTGAAATTAAATTTGCTTTAAGAAATTCTCAATTATGTACTCCTAATGATACGTGATATTAATTGACTTTATGACACATAAAACAGTCTAGTGGTTCTGCAGTATCCAGCTACAGGATACCAAATTATTGTGTATTGCGTCAAAAATGGTCCAAGGACGGTACAGTCGCTGCCGAGTGTGACGTGCAAAAAACGATTCTTGATGGTTTGGCCATTGGGTTGGGAGCCAATTACAATCCGGAAAATTCCAACGGCAGTGTCAATGTGTCGGGTAGCTACGCGAAGAACAAAATTCACACGAGTTGCGGATACAGTGAGTTTGCACATTGACATCGATGAAAGGACCAGCGCCAATAAAATTCCTCCAATCACAGCTCATACTTTCGACAAGATCTGCACGATATCCGGCAGCATTGTTTACGCGTGGAAAGACATTCTGATTGGTTATCAGGCCCAGTACGATTCGTCTAAGAACAAAATGACCAAAAATGACGTGGCATTGGCATTTGGCAATGACGATATTAGACTCCATGCGAGGTGCAACAACATACCGTATGAATGTGGACTGTCCCTATATTACAAAGGTACAAAAATTATTGTACTACATTGAAATCCAAGGAGTTGCATAGAAAAATTGACATATTCAATTTAAAGTGAACGACCAATGGGAAGCAGCCTTGGATGGAATCAGTGCCAAAAATGACAGCGTCAATTTATGGACGCTTGGAGTTGGTGCAAAATACATACTCCAAGAGAACTCTACAGTGCGATGCAAATTCAACAAAGATCTGCAGCTTGGCACAAGTCTGCGACAGCAGCTGTACGAAGGAATCGCATTGACGCTTTCGTTCAACGTCGACCTGAAGAAGATAAAGACGGGAGGACACAAGGTGGGTCTCTCGCTGGATCTTGAGGCCTAAGCCAAATTAATTCTTCGAAGACCTGAAGGTATACATCCTCATGTCATCACAAGTCAACGGTGAGATCTCGAAGCATTATCCGCGTCATTACTAAAAAAAAAATCAATAAATAAAATACATTTGGCTTCGGAACAAAGAAACGTAAGAGCAAACGACACTGTAAATGCGTGGCTGTACTGTGTCGTTCTCTTTCTTTCCATTGGATATAAATATACAGGAAAAACGTATAAAAGCCTGCAATACAGATTATCATGGTCTGGTATATTTTCCATCTTATAAATATTTTATTTTCTTCCTTTTCTTTCTTCTCAGTCTTGTTGCTCCTTACGTTTTATCCATTGTCCTCGTTACTCTTGACTGTAGACAACGTCATTCTACCTTCGTTAAATTTATTCAGGCTAGCTGACGTGCGTTACGTTTTCTTTTTCAATGACTTTCCTTCCTTCGATTTCATTGAGGAAAACATTTGCGAGGTTTTTGCCCCATTTCTTTCGTTCCGTAATCCTAATTCGACAATGCAGGTCGGAAATCTGAATTTCGTATTCGCACGGAATAACAAAATATCCGTTGTGTTTATCGCTAGACGGTTCAAAGAAATAAGTAGGGACAGCTGGGAGACTTTGGATTTTCAATGGCTGTGTGATTTGCCAGGAGTTATTAAAAATCCAGACGTATCTGTTATATGTGTAATTTAAAAAATCCTCGAGTTCAATTTCGAATCATTCCTTAGAATCAAAATGCAATCTTCAATCAAATTACCAAACGGCGATCAATGATCCTGTCACTTCATATGATTGAATTATGTCATTAATTCTAATTAAATGAAGAATAAACTCACCCTGTGTCGTGGTACAGCAGGCATACTACTCGTTCTAGACCGGTATTGTCTTTGCGGTGGTAAACCCCTTGAACCGGAAGCTGATCCAACAGGGCTTGTTGGACTGGGTCCCCCAGGACTCGTTCCAGGACTTAGGTGACACGTCGAGGATGTCGCTCCAGGACTTACGGCCGAAGTTCTGCTAGGACTGCGTGGCGAAGGTGACAGATGTCCCCAAGGACCAGTTTCCGTTTGCAAAAACCTACCAATTTTATATACAAATCAGTTGACAATAGACACTTCAAGAGGGACTTATGGTTGTTTACACGCGCAACAGAGAGACGACGGTACAGTGTAATCTCAAAAAAAAACATGCTCGATATCCTGTTTTGAATTTGCCATATAAATTTAAAAGAGCTACCGGTATACGTCTGTCTCTCTCTTATCCTCATGAAAGCTCATAAGTATGTCTCCCTCGCACTCATGGCTGGTATAGTAAATTCCAAAAATTATAAGGTATATCATATTCGATGCTTTTAATCGCGTCAGTAATGTCGAGAACTGTCAAAAAAAAATGTCGAATTACAAACCGGTGCAAATCGGGCGTTGGTCTCGCGACGGCGATGCTGGAACTACGTCTTCGAGAAGTACCTGGTGACTTTCTGCCATCGTGAAACAACGGAGCTTGACCTCCGGCTGATAGGGAGTTCCTGTGAAGATGTACCTCGACCTCGCTACTGCGTCTTTGAAAGGCTCGCTTACTCCATCTTCGGCCACGTGCGTCTGTACCAGAATTATCTTGTTTTCTGAAACGTAGGAAAAAAACAAACCAGTCAATACAACGCAGTACTCATTGTCGATCAATAAATACTTTATTTTTGCCCTGCTGCGTTTTGACGCCAACAAAAAAGACGACAGAATTCAAGTAAAATACAAGAATAAGTGCCAAGTTTTCATGTTACAGCGGCTAGCAAATAAATTCAGAGTATTGCAGTAATTCACGAAGACGTTTAGTCTGCCTTTATTTTTCGATCAATATTAAATATAAGCTAACGAGACTGAAGGGGAGAAATGTATTTGACTAGCATGAAGCTTGTCGCATTGCTATTGGGTATACATAAAAATGGCGGGAAATTTAAAAATCAGTTTCCCGTAGACCTATCATATTTTCTTTTTTTTTTTAAGCAGTTATCTTTCGTCTGGCTTATAATAAGGTGAAGATGACTCTCTGTTGTTGCGGATGATGATCACATTTCCAAAGAGGATTGTGTGTTTCGATTCGCCCAGTCATGAATGAGATCGAAGTAAACAATGAAATCCATTCGATTGGTATTAAGCTGTTCTTTACTTGCGTGGAGCTTATTTACCATGTTCTAAAGATCTAATTCACACGCATATATATATATATATATATATATATATATATATATATAAAGTTATAACTCGAATATGTCAACTGAAATTAGCGCATCCATTTGATTTTTCTACTCTACTCCTTTTTTATCTAAATATTATTGACGCTAGGACAGAAATTCGAGGTGGGAATGAAGCTGTAGGATAAATAATTGAAAAAAGAAAAAGTATGAGAAATCCTCCAAGGAGAAGATTCTGGCTGCTCGCCAAAAAAAATTATTGTTATTTACTTTACTGTAGAAGCTCGTGTAGTTCGACGGCTATTCAACACGGCGAGTGCATGAGAGAAGAGTAAGAAAAATGAAAATAATACTTCTACTGATCTTGCCTCGCGGAACAAGAAAATTTTCAGTGAAGAAAAAAAAGAAGAAAATAAAAATGACAAGGATATCCGCACAGCGTCCCGGAGCGTCGGGACGTCAAAGAATACTCTCAGCGACACATGGGATGATATGTACACTATATATACACACATGAATACATGTATGAGTATACACATATATGCATATGCCATATGTAGAACTATTCAGAAGTATTGCATCACCTCTTTCTTTTGATTTTGCATCACCTTCTATTTCTACCTTTACTCAAATCATTTGGACGTGCTAACTTAACCTGGCACCAATATTCCTGAATAAGCCTTATCTATAGGAATAAAAAGATCCGCAAAACTTCTACAATAAGAAAACTTGTTCTGGATCCCAAGAGACAGGGACTCAACGCAATGTGGCCTGGGTATATCATTCCAGGACGGTTATCACCAAAAAGGGTAAACTTCCTATAAAAAAGAGAAATAATATAAGGGGGACTTTTAATTTAATTTGATTGATCCTCACCTGGGTATCAGTTTGTCCTCCAGCATACTGGGAAGGTCGTCCACGTCTTCGGTAAGGGCGGCAAAGAAGTCTTGAAACTTATCCGGAAAATTACTTGGCGGGCAAGTGATCATTGGCTGAGCTACGTCATTGGTAGTATTGATAGGATCACCACTGGTGCTCGCTGTGGTACCGTTTTGGTGGTACCTCGGTACCGCTGATGTTGCCATAGGCAGGCAATGATCCCACCCACTCCTCAACTGTGTCTGTTCACCAGAACCGTCATAAAATAAAGTGAGTCCAGCAGGTACTTGAGTCAATGAATAATTCTTTGTCCAGGAATCAAGTAGACGAAGACTAAATGATGAAAAAGAAAAAATAGAAAAACCTCAAGACAGAAACAATCACTGCAGCCTTGGACAGGATCGGAAATTAGAAAGTAAATCACCGTTCACGAATTAATGATACTTTTTCGTCAAATACACGTTGAGACGCAAACACTGTATAGTTATACATGAACTGATCAACGTTTTCTTTAATTATTTTTTTAACTTATGTCCCCTTGGTAAACAGTTATTAGGAACAGCTTCAATTGGCTCAATTGGTGAGCATTGAAATCTTGTAAATGCTTCAGCAAGGGTTTGCACTGTGTTATTTACTGAATCTCAGGTGATGATTGAGTCCAGTATAATTAACGTTATGTTTTAATTCACAAGATAAACTTTTTGGGATGTTTTGAATCGGCGTTTGTCGCGCGACGACATGTTACGTCTGTCTCACAGATCACCCTGGAGAGGACTGAGCTTAAGCACAGACAGTACTGTGCTTCCAAAGCTCACGGTACACGATAGGGGTACGAGGGCGCATGCGCAACTTGTTCTCCTCCCTATTTTCCCAGCTTCTAAACCTCATTCAGTGTGTAGTCAGGTAATAACTTTTTGAGTACAGCACCAGGTTTAGATTCTTTGCGAATTGCTTAAGATGCTGTTCATACAATATGTTTGGCTACCGTGGTTACAAATTCGTGGAATCAAATCTTGTACCAGGGCAAAATGGAGGGCACAGAAAATAGTCCACCTGTAAGAAAGAAATTTTTATCATACTGCATTGGAATTCTATACCATACAGGAATGTGTAGGTATTTCTGGAAGGCGTGACAAAATTCCTGAGACGTCTTAAGAATGTTCATAAGACTTTTATAAAGTACGAAGAGATTCATGATATCTGATTGCTTCCTGATTATTTGAATTAATATAATAACACAGTCGTCTCTTATCAGAAGCGATAATAGTGACTGACGAGGAATAAATCGAAGAAAATTCTTTATCTTTTTAACGTTTGAAATCTTGAAATTATTTTCTATTAGCCCTTTTAGCTATTTCATTCAGTCATCTCGTTCACCCATATCGTTTCTACAGAAATCGATGAACCGTCATTTACGTATGATAACGATTTTCGCGATTAGAAAGAACGAATCAGGAAATTATTCCAGGTATCCGTCCGACTAATGGTGATAGAATCCATGACGCATCCTATGAGAATGATGAGGAAAAAAGATTAAAAAAATAAAAATTATCCATGTATCACTTTACTCAAAAATAGATAACGTCTGAAACTACGTACGATAATAACGTTTGACAAAGTGACTGTGTGGCACGTCGAACGTGACCCGACGCTCGACGTCGTTCCATCTCTCCTGATTTAACGTGAGAAGTATCAATCAACGAGATTCCTGGATACCGTGCAGATTTAAAAGTCATGTCTTTCCTCAATGGCTGACATAGAATCTGTGTAGCTATTGAAACGACAGTGTCGCAAGAAGCTTTACCTAAGGAATAATGAAAAAGCTCAGTCAGAGAAAAAGAATACAGTGAGAATAAAGAAAAATTCAAAGAGAGCAAAAAAAACTCCTAAGAATATGAAATGAAAATTAACCCTACCAATCATTAAATACAAGTCTACGTCAAATGTGAAAATTCATTAATCATATTAACCTTATCTTTTAATCAGTAACGTACATGCGAAAGTGTACTCACTGACAAATAGAATTTTATCGACGTTCTATTATGATTATCAAAGGTCCGAAACTGGTCTGACCCCTTATCACCCCTCGAACGCTCTCCCTTCATCCCCCATTGTCTTCCGTATCTAACTTCTCTCTTCTAGTAGGTCCCTTTCCTTCATCCACGTTCATTGTCTCTTTCCATCCTTCTTTACTACATTACAGGTTATCGAGAATAAACTCCTAAGAAAAGAGGGTGCGATGCACCCCCGAATGGGCCACGATTTCTAGAGCACGTCTCGTGAGACAATGTACTATCTTTAGCAGCTGCTCGGGCGCCGAACGAGAAATGTCAGTGGCCGGATGAAAAAGCGGATTGAAAAGAAAATGAGCGGAAGAACCTATAAAGATTGAAAAGATCAATGAGCAAATCGATTGTCAGATGTGATTTGGTCGTTCGCCTATCGGCGAATCTAGCATTGTCAAGCTTTACATGAAATAAATGTATAAAGTATTCTACATACGAGCATGTACGGCCGATCGATTTATTTCAGTCTGGAAACAGCACGAGGATGAGATAGGGAGGTCGTCGAACTTATTTCAACTCCTCTGATAGGATAAGCAGAACAGTAATACAATTTTATTGTGAACAGTATAGAGATTCTGTCAATTTTCTGTGTGAAAAATAATAAGTCAAAATTAATACACTGGTCTAGGGAAGGATAACATATTTTTTTATTATCAAATTTATTTTTAATACGTTACCCCATGCGATGACCTTATCGTAAGCGATGTACGTGATCTGCTACCTGAAATCCTTGCATGGCAAACATATTTGCATATTATCAAAAAGAAAAGGACACCTCGCTGCGCAATGGCGACTAATAAAATCACGGGACGGATAGGAACTTATAAAATTCACAATGTATATTTCATCAGCTGAAATAAAGACTAGGTTTTTTGTCCCGGCCTTGAAAAAAGGGGAATTTTATAACCGTGTGAGAAAATTGTGAGAGAATAAAGAATAAGATATTATGATAAACACAAAGGCAATTCGTAAGTTAAATAAAATGTAATTATGTGTTTAAAATACAATAGTATTATGTATTTTCACTGGGACGGGAATATCATTCACGCAGGACAAATGTAACGTGAAAATCTATAAAATGTCTATTGGGCGTTTCAAATTTCATAGACATCCGATACACATCCTACAGCCGTTTACGAGATATTTGTGTTGTGTGGACAGTTTTACTTTGAGAGGCCAATAGCTTATGGTTTGTAGCATAAAAAAGACCCACTGAATATGACGACGATTTTGTCGATTAATAATTACCAATTGTTGAATTTATTCTACAAAATATGAGCTAAAACGGCATTTGTATGCTCAATCGGCAGAATTAGCATAATG
>JASANN010000474.1:80593-142153 GCA_031762395.1 Calameuta pygmaea
ATTAGGTTTTGGGAATATTTAAAAAGAGAAAGAGAATACTTGAACTGAATCTGCGAACGAAACAATGAAGTCGATAACCAATTGTTGAATTTATTCTACAAAATATGAGCTAAAACGGCATTTGTATGCTCAATCGGCAGAATTAGCATAATGTTATCGAATATTACATCCATTCATGTACTCCTACTCGTACTGGACAACGCATTAGGTTTTGGGAATATTTAAAAAGAGAAAGAGAATACTTGAACTGAATCTGCGAACGAAACAATGAAGTCGATAATCAGCTGCCGAGAAGATGGCGACACAATGTTGGTAGAAGGTGCTGCCCTCTTCTCTTTAGCCCGTGACGAAATCTAGAACTACTACTGTTGATATTAAAGACTACATGTGCAAAGAGCCCGTTTTATTATATTTTAACTAATATCGTTTCTATTTCGGGTAGAGATTGAACAGAGATTGATTTGCTATTTTACTGGGTCCAAGGGATCTTTTTATCGATAGTGTACAATCGTTTTCCCTGTTTTATCGTATGGTGGAAAATGTATACTATTCCTAGCACGTTCGCCGAAAGAAGGCGACACTGATTTAAAAAAATGGTTATTTTGACAATAACACCGTCAAAGTAGCGGTTTGTTTCTCGACAGTGGAAAAATGTCCCTTTTGGGAAATGGTGTCACCCAGCCCTATATATTGCGGACAGCTGCAAATGGGCTTTATCATTAAAATGTAATATATACCCCCCCGATAGCGCGCTGGCGCCCTTACGATACCACATAATGAGAATCATCATGGCTTCACAGCGAAATCATGCACGAGTCTTCAGGCCTCGTCGAGGAGCCATAATCCATTCAACCCTAGAAAGATAACCTTTTTCTAACCTACGTTAAAAATGTTTTGCGCTTAGAATTAAAATTTACATAGGTTATCCTTCTAAGGTTAATTTAGTGCCACTGAAATTCAAAACGTGGCATATTCTAACGTGAAATTTCATTTATTTTATTTAATTGAAAAAAAATAATTTCAATAGATAATTCATGTTATTACAAAATTTATCATACGACGTTACAATATTTGTCATACTGATTGTCAATATTGATAACACAATTGTTTTTCTTTTATAAAAAACTTCTGATCAATAGTTTTAATAGGACCTGCTAATTTCCACCACTGACAAACCAAAAAATCTAAATACCGCGTCTTGTACAAAAATCTGTTTCTTTTTCCACAAAGACGGCAAGTGAGATTGTAGTAGCAGCCGCGGGGCTAGTTCATCCAACGATAAGGAGGTCACACGTTCGGTTCTAACTGCGAGGCATGTTTTGAAGGTCTGAACCAAACTGTCATCGATTATAATTGCACACAATCTGAACCCAAAATTTTCGAGGGACATTTCAACCTCTGACAGCTTTCAGTCGCAGACGCAGAACATTGTACAAGGGTAAGTCAGCAGGAGCTAGAGAAAGCAAAAAGAAGAACGCGGTCGATCCCTTATCAGATTCACCGTAACAAAATACCGTGGGCGTGGCAACCAACCATACCCTTGCGGGCGATCGCCAAAATATCTCGACGAACAATATTTACCGCTTCGAGTTTTGCCACTTCTCGCCGAACCGAAGCTCGAGGTGAATTAAGCTTTAACTACTTATGTGCAACCAGCAGGCTGCTTGGCCTTTGAGAAAAGTTAGTTAAGAAAAGAAAAGTTGCCAAGTAGCATGTTTGGGCACACGCATGATAAGGTTTCGTAGTCATTCTGTAGCAGCCATAGACGAGAAATGTAATCTCCACAAAAACGCAACTACGTTTTCGTGTGACGATTTATAGAAAAAATTGAAATTTGAAATTTCTTTGAAGCTATGTTTATAATTCGCAATAACAGTTATTTTACCTTGACAAATTAGCTTGTATCCGAAAAAGAATTATTTTTATATTTTTTTTTTATTATATCAGCGTTATCAGTTTCGCATATGTCGTATTAAAAATTTTTAGAAGTTTAAACAAAATATAAACTTTTCTTGAAAAGTATGCATTGCATGCTACGGTGGTCTGTCTAGTTAATCTTAACATAACCTATATTTTTTATTTCATACTATTTACGGTAACCTTACTTTTTTAATATATTTATATGTATCTTAGACTCTTAGAAACTAACGTACGTTTGCTCTTTTATTTTTGCAATATGTACTTCACAAATAAAAAATGTATAAGATTACTATAAACTTTGACTGCACTATATATAAGTCATTCAAATTTGTATTTAATATGAAGGGTAGCGTTAGAACTTACTCAACCGTAAGGGTCCACAACCGTCGCCAGCGGCGTATTCCGCCAACTGTCGGTCTACCTGGAATATATCACAAACTTAGGGAGATTATGAAATCTACCAACTGACCAAATACAGTTATACCCTAAATATCGTTCAACAAACAACTAAAGTGTAGGCAGGAGTTTGCTCAGAGTCTACAAATTATTTCGCACGTCCTCGCCTCCGGCATATTGAATCGTCATTATCCGCACGAGTAATCAATTTTCAGAAACGTCTTGTAATATTTATAACGGATTGGCAAGATGGACTCAAAGAATCAGATTTACAAGTTCAAGTGCTGTTATTCTGAGAGAGTGATAACCCTCAAGGTGAGATAATTAATTTGGCCCTGCCAAAGAAGTAAGGAAAGACAAATAGAGAGCGAGAAAAAAGAGAAAGATTATAGTAAAAGATAAGGAAAATAAGTAAAACAGAATACAGTAAAATAAGGCGGAAGGAAAGAAAAGGAAGGAAAAGGGAAACGATAAAAAAAAGGAATGGACAGGATGTGAACGTTCTACACACCTATCAGACTGTCAGACTGTCAACCATTCGTCAGACTGGTTTGTGGAAGAATGAGCGTCTTGAGTCAGGACACTCTCTTAAGGCGTCCCCCCGCCACTTCCAGACCTGCGCGAGAATCCTGCGCATCGACAAATTTGACAATTTTTAGTTATTTACTACGTGTTCCCCGCGGTGGTTTCTGATTTCTGTTAGTTAGTTAAGTTCATTTATTAATTATATTAATATTTCAATATGTGAATTTTACAGTTCTATATTTCTTGCTTGTCAATCTCAAGTATCACTTAGTGCATCGGTTTTCAGGTTAAGTTTTGAATGACAGTCAATAACATTTTCTTCTATACAGCTAATTTCTTCCTTCTCTCCGCACATTATCCAGCCATATTTCAGACTCGTACGGACCGATGTTACATCATCGACATGTAATATGGATTACACGAATCCTACTTCGAATCCTTTGAAAAAGTGTCTGCTCAAATAAACAAAGAGGAAATGAGGTAAAGGACAATCGCTCTCCCTTTCTAATGCTCCTATTGGCTACGTTCTCTATACTTTCGCACTAAGGCTGCTTATTAGAAAGACGCAAGTCCTGGCCTCCATCAATCGCGAACTTTTTCTTTCAGCCGGCCATTTTTCTTACGTTTGCCCGTAGTTCATGCTATCTATACGTCGACGGTGTAGAACGAAATACCCTAGACTATTTATCTTCAGCCAACAGTATTATCATTGAGAAATTTCAGGAGTTATCGAAGAGATGGCGGCATATGTGACTATTGTTTGAATCTTGAAACTACTCATGTAATGACAGAAGGTAATCTAGAAGAATCTTATGAGAAAGTCATAAGGAAAAAAAAGAATACGACAAGCCAACGTACGATGTGTACAAGAAAGATAAAAAATATGATTTCTTCTAAAGCATCCAGAACTGGTACAAGTGTCGACATCTGGATCCACAATCTCAACTGATAATATTTGTTGTCAATGGCGCTAATATTCTTTATTTTCTTATTCCAAAACCTTTAAACTGTATTGTGAGATACGAAAATGATAATAAATGCTCTCCCAACCATTATTCTTGAATAATTTCAGATGTTT
This sequence comes from Calameuta pygmaea, assembly GCA_031762395.1. Taxonomy (NCBI): domain Eukaryota; kingdom Metazoa; phylum Arthropoda; class Insecta; order Hymenoptera; family Cephidae; genus Calameuta; species Calameuta pygmaea. The sequence goes on from JASANN010000474.1 coordinate 84,513, forward strand.
TAAGGATGCCAAGAGAATACGGTTCATCGAGCATCTACACAGTACGAATGACTATTAACATCGTTATACCAGACTATAAAATTTTATCAAAGAATAAAAATGAAGAAAATCAAAAGCGTCTGCGCAATTAATGTCTAAGAAAGTCTATTATATTTTAATGAGATTATACGTTCCCAGACGGTAAAATGCGACCCTTTTGATCCACTTAATACTTATCAAGACCCTCGTTAGCAGCGAATTGCAATCAGATCAAGACACTTTTTCAATTAATCAAATTTGCTATTCAAAGATTTCATTCTCAATTACCATAACATTTTAATTAAAACATAAATAACACACAATATTCACACGAATAATATACCTAATAATAATAATCAAGTATAATTTACGCTTATGCACTTGTTATGCTATTCTTATATAAGAGCGACCAGTTGCATTTAAACGATCTGTATGATACCCATTTGACTCTATAGCGTATATAGATATATACAATGATTATTTTCATTCAATACAAGATACAACGTTATAATTATATCATTAAAAATTAATCCTATGGAAACTGCAGTACAAGTAAAAGCTCTCATTAAAGAATTCGTATATCGTTATACAATCACTTTAAAAATCAGCGCAACATAATTCCAAATGATTAAACTGTAGATACACAAAATATAGATATACACTAGAATAAGAATAAAAATAAAAATATATATGTATATATATGACATACATAAAATAAAACATACGTGTACACAAAAGTATATAAGTAATATTTGAAATTCATAGTTTTCGCATACATAATTCCGAATTTGTCTACAAATACTAAATGGCTGATGAGTACAACTGTTGGATGTAAATTAGTGTGTGTGTATACAGGTATATATATATATATATATATATATATATATATATACCTGGCGACAGCAAATAAATTAAACGAGTCCTGAGAATTAGAATTTTTGCAAATAAGAAAAAGAAAAATGTAAGAATACGTATGAACTAAAAGAGAGAGAGAGAGAGAGAGGGGGGGGGGAGAGAACTAATAAGAGAGTGGTCATGAAAATAATACAATACACACAAGCCAAGCATTGCCCGTTTCATGTTTAATCCTATAACTGATAACCTGATAAGGGCATTGATTTGCCTGTTATCGGACTGACGTTCTTCACGAGCAACTCGTACCAACGTGACCGACGTGAATGGCCTCTGGATTCAGGCTAGTCTTTACTTTGATTTTCATCATGTCCAACATCATGAGTGACACTAATATAAATATTTGCAATATTGACCCTAGAACCGTCATATCAATTTTTTTGCCACCCATCCGTAAACTGGGGTACAAAAGTTCGCCCACCCGTTTCTTTAGTGTGAAATACTTTTTATATGCGATAATAGGGTTACATACTATTAACTTTGGGTACTAATATATATTTGTTTTTTGATAACAAGAAATTATAAAAATGACGGAGGATTCCGATAGAACATTTAATTTTATATCGAAAACATATCCTAGAATAATTTATATAAAATTGCGTGCTCGGATGCTAGGCTAAAGTTAAAATAGACATAAATAACCACTTCAGTGCTAATGGGTTAAAACCAGAACATTACATTCCCATTAGGGAGAACACGAAGAGACACAGAACAAAGGTATGACGTCACTCCACTCTGATTTTTGCGACACATATTTATAGTTAATGGGGGACAATCACTGTTTATGATAAGTTCATGGATGTAACCGTTAAATGCAATATTGATCATATATGTATATGTATATATATATATTTGCATACAATTTATATATGTATACGCAGAATATTTTATTATTGTTCTTCGATCCTTTTCGAAACACAGATATATTTACACGGTGCCATTTTATTTGCTGTCCCCGCTAACCCTCGGCAAATCTACCACACTCCATCATGATTTTCGTCGTATTTACGTTTTATCAGCATCCCCTTTATCGCGTTACGCTCTCCAATGAACTCACCACTTCCACCTCGTGCACCATCACCAAAATGATTCAGGCAAATTTGTTACTTAACGTAGTATCCGTCAGTCTATCTGCATGTACGTAGTGCGTCAAGTGACTTTTTTTAAATTTTTTTTCACGCTCAGTTCGTATATCAACACAATACATGGGATTACGAAATAACGGTAAAGTTGACGAAAATTAATACGAGTTTATAGTAAAAATCGATAAATTTTGTTGCTTTTTTGAGTCTTTCGCGGCCAGAATCATTAGTAAAATTCGTGGCTGCATCATCAGTGCTGAGGAAGCTTCGATACTGAAGTTCCCTATTTTTCGGGGAGTCCTTAAATACTGGTGTTCGTTGTTCCAGTGTTCCGGAACAACAAAATAAGGAACTTCAGGGTCGGAGCTCCATTAGCACTGTTGATTCAGACTGGAACGCGAAACATTGGCAATAAGCTAAAACTAGACGCGGCAACCATCCGGACGCCATAAATTTTACTATTATTCCTTTTTATTAATATATGTAATATCACCATTACTCTGCCGCCGGAAGAAAATCGTGATTCTGCTAAAAAAAAATTTGAATAAATCTTACATCCACAGTCACTTTTTTGACTGTACGTTTTATACATTTTTTTTTGTCTTTCGACCAGTCTACTTGGTAAAGATAATTTTTTCATTGTATATGATTTTTGCGATAATACAAAGTCCCGGGTGAGAGGTAGAAATACAATGGAAATTGCTATTTATTGAGAACGAGTCAGCGTGAGAATTATATTGATCAGCGAATCATTTAATCGTATTCAAAATTTAGAACATATTACCAGTAGAATAAGGTATCATTCATAATACTACAGCCACCCTTTAGTGAGCTTGTCTAAATTTGTGTATCCACGTAGAAAAAGATTTCACAATTTTTCCTAAGCACAATAAACGTACAACACATTAAAGCCACTCAGCAAGGTACGCCTTTATTGATGCTGGCGACTGGAAATTTCAATTCTTTGATGAGCTTTCAAATCGAGTAACCTTTATTGAACTGAACGTTTATTCAAAATTTGTTTCTAACCTTTTTCACGCATCGTTAGAGAATCCGCAAGCAGAAAAGAATAACAAAGAAATCTCGATGGAGCAAACTAACTGGAAGCTGATATTCATGATTGGAAAATATCGCAGGTTAGAATAAAAATTCTTATTAACGATTCAATGTAAAAGTAAAAAAAAAAAAAAAAAAAAAAAAGAAAGCCCAAGAAAACACGCGTACCTTCTAAGTAATATTCTATTTTCTTTATCAACATCTATAATGAAAATCTTTGCATACCCAATAACCAGGATCCCCTTATCACACCAGTGAAGAAAATTTACAAGCATCCTTATCTGAATGTATGATTCTGTCCGCATCCCTTAACCTCTTGCTCAATGAGTAGAAAAGATCCAATTGACGTTATATCAGGTTTATCGATGTCCCATGTCTTTTACACCGAAATAAATTCCTTTTATCTGCGTGTTCAATGCTTTACGAATTCCACGACATAACCTAAAAGACAATAGGCATATGGTATACAGTATACGGTATACAGTCTGCTGTAAATATAAAACTTTATCGGGCTGTAGAAGTTAGGTTAGGTTACCGATAGTGGAAATCAAAGTAAACCCTATGATGGAACAGGTCCTCCTGTGCCTTTGGATAATTTATGGTAGTTATCAAGGTTGATGGAGATGGGTATCGTCACATAATACCTATATGTATAGCAGACAGTGCCAACTGTCATAACGGATAAACGATTGGCTCTATGAATTTTCACGACAGTTGGTCTGTGATTAACGAAACGATGGAACGACACTGTGGGCCTGTCGACGGTTGAAATTAAAAAGAAATAAAAAAAAAACGCTGCGATAGTTCGATTCAGTGTACAGATATACGTATTAACCGTGATAGATCTTTTAAAATGTTTTATATACCTATTGATTGATAAAATTTTGTTAAAAACCGTTGAAGAATATTTCAAGTCGGATGATAATTTGTTCTTTCCCAGGACGTTCGCTGATCAGAATCTTCAGGACGAAGAGAAATCCTTCAAGATAATGTCATTTGGAATTGATAAATACAGTGAGACCAATGTATGGGCCAATGAACCAACCATGTGCGGTATCATTATATACAGTATTGTGATCCCTATAATTTCTGGACTTGGAATGATAGGCAATGCACTGATACTTGCAGTGCTTAGCAGGAGGAGCCTGAAAGCTTCCACTTATACGTATTTGGCTGGTATATATATATATATATATATGAATATATACCTAATTATTATTATGTACAGTCGCAATGAGAACATTGTTGATGATGGAGTTATAATTTTGTAAATACATTTTTTCATTCACTTACAGTGCTTGCTGGCTCCGATTTGGTCACCTGTGGACTCCTTCTCTTCTCCGGATTGGCCAGAGGTGTTTTTTGGGGAAAATCCGGTTGGGTTGAATTTGATGCATTTGTTCATCTTCCGGTCGGATCCATCTCCTCAAATATTGCCGTCTGGGCTGCAGTGCTTGTTACTTTGGACAGACTCGTGCTGGTTGCTGGGTATGAAATATTGACAGATGTGACAGAACAAGCGTTTTCGGAGATTATCGTAACCGAAATAATATAGTAATAATAATAATACAGCTATTAAAGAATATTATCAAGAATAATAATGTCCTTTGAAAGTTGGATGATCGATCGCAGAGAATAACAATTTTTGCCATGAACCTGGGAATGGTCGCGCGATTTTATTTTCCACCTTAAAAAGAATTGAGTTAGAGAAAATCCGGCACCCCACGTGACCACTCCTGATTTAATAAATCAATAAATAAAAGTTTTCTTAGCCCCCGTCGGCACGAAGTAAAATTAAGTGGTTTCAAAAAGTTTCTCGCACTCTATCATTGGATCAAGTATGCTTATTTAATTATCATTTTAATTTATGACATGACCTAAAAGTGCTTTAAGAGTCATTTACATTTACAGATCACCAAAATGCAAACCACCAAAATTTTGCGACAATCAAGTAGCGCGAAAATTGTTAACGTGTTCATTCTGCTGCGCCATATTTCTTAACCTTCCGTACTGTTTTATTTATACGTACAACGAATTGGGGGAGTTGACGACCACCGACTTTTTTCGATCTCGGTAAGTCTTATGTGTGGCATAGACAAGTCACGATCAAGGGCCAGTCTTGCAATGGTTTACAATGCGCAAGAGTCCCTTGAACGTGGACTTGATATTTTATTCGCGACTTAGCTATATGCCTACAACGAATTAATTAAAAAGATACTTAATTACTATTTAAAAATTTGATCTTTTTAGATGGTACAATCTACAGAATTGGTTACAATTGGTCATGTTCGGTTTGGTACCGGCTGTCTTTCTGCTTGTTGGTAATAGCGTCATGTGCGTAACAGTCAGACGCCTTATAAGACAGCGAGAAGTATTTCTGCGGCGAAAACAAATTCGCGAAAGATACTGTTTAAATGTACTGACCGTACGTAAATAACTTATTATATTATTATTAATAAATAATTCAGCTATTAGTTAAACGTTAACGATACAAATTTCCTCAATGTACAACCTAACTTTGTAATAGGATAGTTGAAGGGCATTTAAAAAGAATTGGCGTTACATTTTCATCTTCTACAGGATCAATTAAGACTGACGATTACGTTAGTGGGTATTGTTTTCTTGTTCCTGGTCGGTGAAGTACCGACGCATCTGGCGTCGCGACGCAGCGCCATATCAATCCTTTATGGCGGAGACGATACCAGGGTGAATGAAGTTTTTCTTGAAAGGTACGGCAATACCTTTATATCTTGGTGTACTTTGGACTCTTGATATTTTCCTTGGGCGTTTTATTATTTTCTTTTTTCTATTTCTTTCTCTCTTTCTTATCTCATCTTGCTTTAGATTTCGCATCATAGCAACCCTTCTCAACGCGATATCCAGCTCGGCCAATTTCATTCTCTACTGCCTGCTAAGTCCGCAATTTCTCACCCAGCTGAAGCAGCTTCTCAGGAGAAAGCAAATCGTGGAGAAGAGGCAGCTGAACCTCAAGATTGTTACCATCGAGCAGCAGACTAGAGAGAGTACGGATTGTGCATTAAACACTTCTAGAAGATGTCACAGCTCTGTGTTCTGAACCTATTCCCAGCGTCACGATTAACATTCTTATCTTGCAGTGCAAAGTCCCTCGAAGAATAATTTTTAATTGTAATTATTTATAGACAAATAAAGTCAAAAAATGTACGGTCAAATTATCTGAAATAAAATAACGATGCAGTATAACGTAATGGTAAGGGCTATTAATAATTATAATTAAACATCAACGATTTACCTTCCTTCCGTTAACTTGGTAAATTACGTTACCATTGTTTCCTTGCCGGAAGTATGTTCCTCCTTACGTCACGTTTATACCGTTTCATATCGTGCAAAGCAACGGAATTGATTTCCCCGTTGAGATCTTTTTCGACAAATATCCTGTTGCTCCAATATGGCGAGATACTGACTACTGGCCTACGCCTTGATCGTGTGAGAATATCCGTCTTCACAATTTCCTGTTTTCCCTGGGACTTTAGTTCCCTCGAGCTCTCGTGCAAAATTCTTTTCACAATATAGTAAAGCAGCTCGACGACGCTGACGAAGGATCCACCAAGACACAAACCAAAAATTCCACCAAAGGACGCTGTGCGAATCATATACTATAGTATTTTAAATCAGTATATATTTATATTTTAAAAAATTCATCAAAACTCACCAAGCACATCATCCCAGGACATCAATGACTGCTTCCGGTATTTCAGACACGTGATGTCACGAAAGTTCACGAAGACCACAGAGAGATTTCGCATCACCATATCACGGCTGAGAAAAAGTAATTAATTAGAATTATAATTATCATTTCTATCGTACAATTTAATATATTCAAAATTACTTACAAATTGGCGGAATCATATTGTACGTCCATCAGCTTTGCGTGCTCCGTGTTAAACGAATAAGATTCACCACTGCACTGCGGCAAGCACGAGCAATTGACACGAGACGAATTATTTGTTGAGTGCGTAGTGCCGATTGTATGCAAAGTTGATAACATTCCTGTCATTTATTTATATTGTAAATAATTAATCGTATTGTTGATTGCTTTGCTTTAATTGAATCTAAAATAATTTAAGGGTTTATAACCTGCGAGAAGGCACGCTATGAGTGAGAGTGAAACGGTAGCAATGACGTGCCTGCTGACGGGTTAATAATATAGTAAATAAATGTTAACTTACTCTGATAAGTCCATATGCAATTGGCATCCATAAGACCGCAGGTTCTCACTTTGTCGTCTGTAATGCAATCGATTCATAACCTAGAAAAATCATCCGGCGTAACCTTTCGTCTATTACTTACATATCTTTGGATAGTAAAACGGTGCGCATTCACAGAGTTTTATTATGTAATTCAATTTACATTCAGTAACGCACGATTCAAAGCTGTATCTGTTCGTTATCCGCAGTTTCATCTGAAACGAATGAAACCAGGTACGAGGTGAATGTTATATTAAATTGCGGAAATGACGTCACACGTACTTCATCGCTATACCAGCAATTTCTACGCTCCAGCGTAAGGTCACGTACACTCTTGACACTTTCCATTATAGTTCCTGATAATATTATTGCCAATTCAGTATCATCCTCCACTAATGCCGATTGCAGATCGACTTCCGCATAATCGAACGGTCTGTGAATTAAAATTGAGGCGCCTACGTATGGTCTTATGGAACCGCGATAATATTTGGTTTCAACGTTCAGAGCAACCGCTAGACCAACGTCTCTTCCGGCTCCAGGTGCCATCTAGGGAATTAATTTAAAAAATATTATTATTTATCGGTAATTGATAAATTTTATATAAATAATGGATATCAGCATTGATAATAACAAGAACTTCTTCCTTTCCTGGCAGCCACTCGAATTTGTCTCGATAGTCTATGAGACTTTCGTTATTTTCTTTGGTAATAGATTTACTGGCGTTCACACTGGATTCGATGATAGTCGATGGATCGTAGTTAGCGTGACTATAAATAAAGAAACTTCTTTGTTATTGAATATTGTTATTGTTAAGCCGTGAAAATTAAGTAATTGATTATTTAATTATTTACGGGCTTTCTAGTGATTTTGGTGCATGGTAGTTAAAGGAGCAGCAGTAGCCCTCGATTGATTTAGCTGTTTTGAATAATTTTTTGCAATCGTATATTTGTCCAAGCCAGGCGCATCTTACCAGTAACTTACTGCAGGGTTGCATCAACTATAAAAAATTATGAAATTAAAAATAACATAAACCATATGGATATGAATCGGGCTTTATGATTCGATCTAAAGATTCACTAAATTAATTCAACTAAATGTATCCCACGACCTTCAGCATCAGCTCTTCTGTTGGGATATTTAAGTGCGCCAAAGTACGCATCACTGGAGCATAATCATTTGCGACATCCTCGGATCGAATTAATTTTGGCAGAGATACGAAAAAGTTGTCTATTTGCGTCTGGTTGAATCCATATTTCATTCTTGGTGAGTGGGAAAGAAAAATTATTTAATTATTATTAATAATTAATAATCTTAAGCAATTACAATTTTACTTACAGCTCGTTGGCTAATACTTCTGCATGGGGTTGATAGATCTTATTAAAATTGCAAATTGTCACTGCTGGAAATGGCAAATTCCATATTGGACTCGTGGTGGTGTCTATGGTAGTGACTGTGGGAGTTATCAAAAAACGTTGCCACACTCTCAGCATCATGAAGACACTAAAGGCAAATCCTGAGCAGCATATCTGTAAAGGTTAACAATCCAAGCGAGATGAGAAATTTTCTATAAGCGAATTAATTAACCAAGTGACCTTGTCAAACTTTGTACAAGTATAATTATTTTTTCTTTCTTTTTTTTTTTATCATTGCATTTTACTCACCACAAGCCAAATCAATTTCTCACAAACACTCGACTCCGACATTATTATATAGCGAAACCCATGAAGACTCGTATTCTGGCAATAATTGCGAAAATCAAGTTTCGCGTTGCGCATAACTGGCCTATGAATTTTTTTTGGTCTTTCTACCAGAAAAGTAACAAAATCAGTTACGTTGTAGCGTAAGGAAAAGCAAAGAAAAAAAAAAATTGTAAATCGACGTCAGTATACCTACCTGATTGACGAAACTGCCAATTAACATTTTTATGTATATTCCTTTCATTGTTATACATTTTTTTTTTCAATGCCTCAATTTTTTTATATATAAATGACTCTGTCGCCATAGCAAGTATTTCGAAATTATGACAGTTACAAACTCCGAATAATTTTATTGCACATCCAACCAAATAAGGCGAAAATTTCCAACTGCCGAGGCCGCAGGTTTCTCATTAACAGCGTATAGTCGGGGATGGCATTTAAAGCGCGTCAAAGTCAAATGGGGAAAACTACGTATAATGGTACACAAAGTTGTTTACGCGTCCACGATATTTGTACAACTGAGTACAGCGTATAGAACATTTAGGTAGGAAAATGTAAAACTCTAGAAAGGCTCATATTAAAGTTTTCACATTTACCCAGGATGATCAATGGTCCCCACTGCAAGCCCCGTATTTAATAATTAATACAGTCTATATTTCCATCTACTGTTAAGTAAATAAGTTCGAAGTCGCCTATATACATAAATTCCTGTAGCCATTGTCCCATGGGTGACATTATCAGATAAATGGCAAAGGGTATTTCCTCTGTTCAACGTACAATTTAAAATAATATATTTCTCGACGAACAAAAAGGATTAGTATGGACCCTCGTGGGATTCAAAGATTTTCACTGACGTATCAAAATTATTACACATCCAGGGAATCTCAATTTGTCACGTTACCTAAAACCGATTATAAAGTCATTTGACATAAGCAACCCATAGCCACATAAAGTATTATAGAAGGTCGTGGAAAATATTAACTTTAGATTAACGTTTTAATATGATAAAAGGTCATTAGACACGTCGTTTATTATTTATCGCGAGTAATAGATAGTATATAACACATACGCGGAAAAAGGTTACCATAATAAAATTTGCAGTAATCTTAATAAGTATAATTTGATAGTCGCGTGCAGGCATATCGTTAATGAAGATCTTAGGATTAATTATTATATACTTTGCCCTTTTGGCCTTATTACTTGACACATCGCCATTATAAAAACATAGTAATATAGGAGGTTTTGGGGAAAAAATTGAATTTTTACCTACTGATTCTGTTTTAGCTATTTACAAAACCATCGATTGTATCACAGGCACCTTAGAGTACATAAGTAATACAAATGGACCTTCCAATAATTTAATGATATTTGTTCGATAGATGACAAAGCTTCCGTTCCAATAAATTTAGCCACTAGTCATAAAATTCATTGTATAAAATTTGTGCAGACTTGAAGTCGGACAGCAACAAGATATCCTGAAGACCTCATTCGATCGTTTCAAATTAAATTGATTAAACAACTTTTTTTTACTAATATCACGTATACGTATATCTGATGATCATTACGGCATTCTGAGAGCCTTCATTTGGCACGTCTGTCTTTGTCTTAATTACTTAACGACTCACGAGAGTGTCTCTCTCTCACACTCGCAGCGGTCACAGGAAAACTTAACACTTTGCTGGCCAGCTATTTCAAGCCAAAACTATTCCGTATACCCGAGACCTATATTGCTTTTAGGCTTAAAAGCTATATGAATTAATGTGAGTGCAAACACGAGTATACTCGTGATCGATCAGCAAAGTGTTAAGAAATGAATACTTAAAAAAATTAGATATGAAATTAACTTTGTATTCACTTACAAGAAACATCACATCCGGTTATGGAGTTAACACAAACGTGGTTTTCTATCGGTGGTAAAATACTGCTCGATTTCCGTGAATGTCCTTCCGAGTGTTTCCGGTAGGAAGAAATAGACAAAGCTAGTACCAAGGAGGGAAGTGAAGCTGAAGAAAAAAAATATGCCCTGGCCACCCATGGCCTCGATGGCATAAGGATAACTCTTAATGACGCCAAACATCATAATATAAGCTAAGGACACCATAAGACCACTGCCCGTGCCGCGAACCGATATCGGCAGGAGTTCGCCTATGAGGGTCCAGGGTATTACCACGAATCCTAGAGAGCTTGTGCACACGTAAAAGAGCACGATGACCAGAAGAAGCCACTTCTGATTAGCCATCGTCTCCACGACGGCGTCGTTTTCGTCGCACGAGGAGGTTAAGTACATGTACATTGCTGAGAAGAACATGGAGAAGGTCATCCCGAGACCACTGGATAAGCAGAGTACACGACGCCCGTAGCGCTTGCTAAAATAGGCTGTCAGAATACTCATGATGAAGCGTATGACACCTAGCATCACCAGTGCACCGTATGCGTCGAGACCGGCTCCGAAGGTGCCACCAATTTCTTTGAAAACGGATATCGCGTAGAAGATCACCACATATGCGCCGGATAGCTGCTGCAGTAGCAGAAGGAAGAAGAGTATCGACATTGGCTTGTATACTGTAGGCAACATGAGTTCCTTGTAGAATAACTTGATGGACTGGAGCAGTGTCTTTGACGGCTCCGCATTCATTACCCGAGTGGAGGAGATCTCTTTAATCCGGGCGTATTCCTGCTCGTATATCTGTAAATAAGGACATTCATTAAGAGCACCTCAGGTTGACAGTGTTATCGATACGTTCAGGGACTCACTATTTCCCTTCTGTTCAACCACCTGAGACTCTTCTCGGCTCTCGCTGTGCTTTGCTCGTTGAGCATCCCGTTGCTGAAGCACATAAGCCAGTAAGGACTTTCTGGTACGACGAAGAGCGCCAGGAACACACAGCAATTTAAGACAAGAAACACTGCTGCCATGGTGTCCCATCTGAGCCACACGGCAAGACAACAGGTTATAAGAATCCCTAAGGATACGAAGACGGAGTTCAGGCAGAGAAGCATCGCCCGCAGCTGAGGATGGGTAATCTCGGAGACGTAGACCAGACCCACCGTGGATAAGCCTGCTGAGGCACCGGCTATCACACGGCCTGCATAAATGGTACTGATGGAATTCGATGAAAGTATCAGAATCCAGGATATGGATGCTGGTATACAGGTCAGCAAACAGATGCTCTTTCGACCGAATTTATCCATTAGTGGACCAGCCACGAGCGATCCGATCGGCAAAGATATTGTTACCAGACTTGCTATAAGATTGTTAAACAATTAATAAATCTAAAATTAAATTGCGATTTATTTATAGTTTACCTATCCAAGATTCCTGATCTTTTGAAATTCGTAGCTTTCCTTCAGCTTTCTCTAGGCCATTGTTCAATACTGTACTATAGGCCATATTAATTCCACCTTGAATGACTATACAATGTATGATACAGCTTGCGATGATCTGTAATCATAAAAATGTGTTAGACGAATGGAGATTTTGATACGTTTAATTGACAGAAATTGTGGACACAGTACCTGGGGTATTGCATCTTTAAATGTTGGTTTCAACGTGGCCCGGTTTTTGATCATCGCTGGCAAAAAAATACTGAAAGATATTTTTCTATTAGTACTAGTATTAATAAATATGTATAGTCGGTCTACGAGTTTGATGTTTTTTTGATCGATCGAAAAGAATGAACTCTCTGGTAAGGCACACGTGTCACCGTATAAAACGTTCGTTACAAAGCATGCATATGTATGGTTTTACACTAATTACACTATATTGTTTTATCTTAGCATAAATTTACGTTATTTTATAAAAAACCACGTGTCATTTCCTAAGGATTGCATTGCTTGCAAACTGTTAATAAAACACATTGAATACGTGGATCGACTATAAATACGAATAAGTATTAGTTGTTACGTGTACAGCTTCCTTTTCTTCATTGAAGCATGAAACTACTTAAACCGAATCGACCTTGATTTCCTGCCTGTTATGTCCCTGATATACTAAGTAAAAGGTATGTGGGAGTCCTTGCTTATGTCATGGAATCTAGTTCCCACTGAAGAAATTACATTGCATATTTGTTGCTTTATATTTGCTGCGATAAATATTCCCAGTTGACTACTGTTTATAATAAGAAACACGTGTAATAGGAAGTTCAAACATAAAAATGTAACAATAATGTCACTTACTAGTTCACTTATGAATATGCTTACTCACATAAATAATTATGTCAAATAAATCAAAAGTGTTATACAATACTCACCCAGTTTCAGTAGTTTCCTTTTGCAGCTGATCATCGAATTCTTTAGAGAATCTGTCAGATTCCTGCTGGTTGTCTCCATTGCAGTTCATAATGTTGAACTGAGTGAAAATGTGAGTGGATGTTAAACTGTTAAACCAGGTACTTGACCCTGTATCAAAGGTTCAAGGAGATGCTCATAAAATAAATCAATGAGAGCAGTATGTTCCAGCCATGAACACTTGCCACACCTATGTTTCTTCTTTTCCTTCTTGCCCTTTTCTCACTATGGAAATACAAATTCATATAATTTGATTAAAGATAATGTTAACTAACTGGTAATATATTATAAGTAAAAAATATTCAATACAACTCTGTGTTCTTACACAAACTGAACATACCTTACGACTATGTGAGACCTTGGAAAAAGTGTCTTCGGCTGCTCAAATACAATTCACATCATTAAAATGTATAGACATGATTCTAATCACAGAATAGCTTAGTTAGATTTATTAAGCAGACCATGCCTATACGTTCCTGAAAGAAAATTCGAATATTTGTAACAGCGATATTATCAATGACCTTCATTATGTTTTCATTACAGTAAATTCCATGATAAAAGCAGCCTATATATAATGCCATATCTTAATGCCATAAACTTAGAATACAAGAGCAATATCAAGAACAAATAAACTGAGTCCAAGGCCGGTTAAATAATAAGTACTTCATAATTTAAGTATTTATGTGGAGCACACTCACATTGTGAGCTCCAGTTATATTATAAATGTATTTCATTTGATGTTGTTTGGATATTATGTTGCCATTTATCTTCTTACCATATTTCAATCATAATTCGAAAGTTTGAACTACGGCCTATGTGGACATATGTGAGTTTGAATTTGAAAAAAAATTATCTATTAAACAAGCATGGCAACTTGCTGGGGCTTTCTGTCTTTCCTAACCTAACAGGGTTAGGCATTCAATACGATGGAACTGTCAAAGAGAACAATAAAGGGTCTATCTTATTTACAAAATGTAAATATAATAAGTGATGAGACGTTTGCTAAGCTGCTAGAAATAACAATTTCGCACGTATGTGAAAAACCGGATGCCATAAGTGAGTATAAAGTTTTAGTTATGAAAAATGAAATTCACGAACAATCGTCAAGCTTAAAATTTATTCAAGGCGTCTCACAAATCTATGGCTCAAAGCCTGATATAATAAAAGCAGTCTTCGCTGACCTGACCATCCTCCTTGTGGAAGCAGGTCGACACAGCTACGACAAGGAGAAACTTAGTAACTATCTGCAAAGTGTGCAAATCAGTGGTCCAAGGATTGACAAAATTTGTGAATCTTATTCCAAGCACAGATCAACAATAAAGAGATGCTTGGAAAACATTGGGACTAGTTTACCTCATGTGGTAGACGTTTCCTGGCGTTTGGATTATTGCATAAAGGTTCTAACTCAAACAATTAACATGATTAACTTTTTACAACTTACCTATATTTTTCATTATTTACTGTTTTCAGTCCAACACAGAAAACTCAGTTGGTATACCCTTATACCATATACGACTGAGCACTGTAAAGCAAAGTGAGACAAGCTTTCTCAAATTTACATGCACTACACAGCAGCTACAGGAATTAGTTTACAAACTCAAGGATGCTGTACGTCATGTTGAGAAGATAGCCAGTACTTGAATGCCAAGATTTTGTTCCTGAAGATAACAAATCAAGCGTAAAATAAGATAAATCTTGGATTCACAGGTGCAATTCAATTATATTTTTGCTGGAAAGAGAAAGAACATCCCTTAGTCCACGTAAAGATATTAATAATATTATAATTAATATATATATATATATATATTTATAGCCATATATACATACTCTCATGTATAACCAATAATTAGAAAAAGAATAACATTTATCGCACAAAGCATATCTTTCTGTTTGAACATTCCAAAAATGTGATAAATGTTTTTAAAACATGGGAAAGCAGGGTACTGTGTTGGACATAAGTTAAAAGAAAATGAAATGTGTTGTTACGTGTTTACGCGATAAATATATATATATATACACACACATATATATGCATACGTTTGCCAAAGAGATACTATGGGGACACAAAAAATCAACCTAACGAAACATTTCTAATCCCATCAAAAATACTGGATAGCAAACATTGAAAAAATATAAATAAATTTGGTTAGACAGTTCGCTTTATGGTCCTCAGAATAGTAATTACGCTGGAAAATGCTTGAGAACGGTCCTCGAAATAGCAATTTCATTAATGAAGTCGTCCCCAAAGTATCTCCCAGCAAAAAATATAAATATATATATATATATTATCATTATATTAATAATTAATAATTCTTTTAATTATCGTATAATATATAACTTCTTTAACCAATGATACACTATGTACAAATAAGGCGGAGGGAAACTCCGATCTAAAAAAGTGATTTTGCATCGTATATTAAATTCTTGCTGTCATTTAGTGACGATTAAAAAATTGTATCGCTTTCCGCAAATTTTACGTATTTGCGCGCTGTGTCGTCTGCACAAGTTGAGTTTTACTTCAAAATTGAAAGTCCAAAAGATAAAGGAACAATCTACTGATCCTTTTCTGCAATCCCTTTTGTGTCTGATCTTACCCACTAAACATTTTGCCTTTTTTCAGATATTACGAAGACATACATAAGATTTCATATCTTGCTCCAGCTTTGCTTCTGATTTGTTCATCAAAGCCACTACTCGTTCCTGTGTTAAGATAAAACAGGGACTAAACAAAATAATGAAAACCGTAGACTGACAAGTAAAAGTGAAGAGTACAAAAAAAATATCACGATCACAGCGCATCATTAGTTGTAATCACTAATAAATATACTGAAATCCCATTCCCATTAATTACCAGAAACTCTCTGGATTCTTGAATTAATTTCTTTTTATTGTTCCATATCCGTTATTCGATATAAGATACGATAAGGCCTCGGACATTTCCTCTTCACTACGCCGCCCTCTCAGACCTCGAATATTTTCCAAGCCCTCAACGACGGACATACCGTTTGTTAGTTAAAGAATTATTGCCAGTAATTAATTGATCATCAGCCTGTTAGAAAAGAATTATAACTGCTGAAGCGAAATGACGGAACAACAGCGTTCTCGAGATTCTTTTGTTAAAACAATTAGACGTGGTATTATTTATCTTGGAAACTGTCCTCTAGCCATATATATAATTTGTTCTTCAAGTCATTTCCTGTTTCCGGTCATGGCGAACCATCGAGGATTCCTTCGAAGATACTCGAGGCTGCACACTATATAAATTTTTGTCAACCTACGATATAAAAATGCCTTCTTTAAATAACATTATATTAATTTAATTAGTTACGTCTAACACTTGTGTGTGTGTGTACATATATATATATATATATATTTATAATAATTATATATATATATATATATATATATATTTAATTCGCAACCACTTTGCCTCTCTCGTTCACTTATTTTATTCTTGTACGTGAGCCTGTGGCGCGTACTTCCTGTATTTCTCTTCTTACGCAATTTTCTTCTTTCTTTTTTTTTAAAATCCTTCGCTTTCTTATTCTTTCCTCTTGTCAGTTGCTCCCTTCTTCCTCTTCTCTGTCTTCCTGTTACATTGCATATGTTACCGGTAATGTCGTGGTACCGAGACAGCGTCTTGATAGCGATTGATAAAATGTCGAGATAGACTCATTAAAATTAACATGAATGTACACAGAGACAGGATGTTCTATTAACAAATCAACAGCGAATATTTATCCGTATGTAAGTCGGGACAGGATTTGAAGCGCAATCAAAGAAATTTTTGTATACTAATTATTATTACACTGCGTTAAAGCCGGCCTGTCGCGACAATAATTAATTCGAAGCTCCTTGCGAGAACTTGGGTGATCACTAAACTGGATTGTACCTCGCAAGACCATTGAGAATAGTGAAAGGTAAATAATATGTGATAAAGTGTAATTAGTATGCTCTATGATAACAGTCACAGAAGTGACTAATAAAGATTCGCATAGAAGAGGAAAAGATGGTGATATTGTAATGGATGAGAGATTAAATGAATTGATTATTTGTTGGAAGATTGATGAAACTTCTGTGCCAAGTGATGATTACGTGATATGGATGAGAGTGAGAGGAGTATTTCTTGACATGGATTTGAGGTGGTATCCTTCGAAGTGTCACGCAAGTTCTCCTGAAATGCCGTGGTGGACACACGATTAAAATCGAACTGAAAAGTTAATTAGTAAAACTGTACTTAGAAATAATAATTAGATTTCCAGTTACTATATACAGAAATGTACAGCCAACCGGTAATAGAGTCGAGCGGTCCAGGTTGATTGACTTCTAATGAAGATCATCCACGAGTAAGCCGATTCCTAGGTTACGATTCAGCTTTATTTCTTTGAGCCTCCGATTTTTTAACCTGGATCTGCTCACCGCTCTTTCCCAGATCGTCGTTCTTAGTGTCGGTTTTGTTTTGTTCCTCTGAAATCGCCGAGGACTCCTTCGAAGGAGGAATACCATCTGTAGCTTTTATTTGTTCCTTGGAACTTGAGGTCTTGCTCTCTGAGGTATTCTCCGTGGACTTAGTGTCAGGATCACCTTTATCCTTACCAGAAGTTGGGGGAACTTCCGGATTAACCTCGCCGTTTAATTTCGTTGACGACTTTTCGTTCTTCTCCAGATCAGCGATTTTTACTTCCTCGACATCTACCTTTGCCTCGCCTTCTGAAGCTTTAATCTTATCCTGAGTATCATCTTTAGTCCTGTCGCACTCCTTCTGCGACTCCTCGTCCTTCACTCTGCGCTGAGTAATGTTATCAGCTGGTGGTATGTCCAAGGTAAGCTTCGGCTTGGTCTTCCCCGAAGACGTGGTAGTGCTCTGCTGCTTGACCTGGCTCGTGGAATTCGATGTGGTGCTCTTGGGACTCTGAGGAACGTCCGGTGACGTCGTTCTCAAGAAGTCAGAGGCGGCACTGGTTCTGGTGCCACTCTTTGAGAGATTAAAAGCTGAGTTCACTTCCTGTTGAGTGACCTGACTTTTCCCCAAGTGTATAGCGACGTTTTCCACAGAGGTTGGAATCGACGTTTGCGTCTCTGTCTTGGCCAGGTTGAAGGACGAGCTGGCACTGGACGAGGACATCTTCGGAGACTTTGGCGATGAGGAGTGAGTGCTTGGCGGTATTCTTTGCACCGTCGGCGGCTGGGTTACCGGAGAGTACGCCGTAGTCTGCGGTATGTAATTCGTACGCTGATATAGTTTATTTATCGAGGGTGGCAAGCTGCTGTGATAAGCACTAGCAGAAGGTATTCCTATGGGTGTCCTGATTAGAGGATTCGGGAACCTGCTGGCATCAGGAAATGGTGGTGGGAAGTGAGAGTATATCAACCTGGGATTGGTATTAGGCGTTGGTGATGGTATAAAAGGATTTGTGGAGAGCATATTGACCGGTGAATTCCTGGGCGAGATAGGTGAGCCTGTAGTGCGACATATGTCCCTAGGGAAGGGTGTGTTCTGATAACTTCTGGCATTTGGCGAATACGGAGGTGGCGACACTATAGGTGAGTTCACCGTCGACACTATTGGGGATAGAGTCTTCGGGTCAATCTTCATCATGTTCAGAGTTGAGTTTTTAGATCCAGAGGATGACTGTTCCTTATCCTTCGATTCGTTAGACATACCATACATAGGCTTTACACCGGATGCTGGATTACCCAAGTATCTAGGCATGTTCCTCATTTTGAATATCTTCGCCGGTTTTGACGGTATTGGCTTAGAACTTCCTGACTCCGACGTAGATGCTGCCTGGGACTGATTTTGCATTTCTTTGGTCTGATTCTTTACTGCCACATAATTGTTCTTAGACAAGGTGGGATTCCAAGTCTTGGGCGGATCCTTGAGTGTCTTGTAACCCACTGGCTGACTCTGTTTCTTCAACGAGGGTATCTTCTGAGAAGAATGGGAACTGGAGCTGGATTGTGATGTTGTCGTTGAGGAAATCGTACTTTTGCCAGTGTCTTTAGACTGGTACGAACCCTTACTCTCACCGCTAGCTAGACTATTGCTGGGAGTGAATATGGGCACGTTAGGTATGTTAGGAATATGTTTAACAATCACATCCGCCGAAGATGAGGTCGATGGAGTCTTCCTGGCAATTTTCAAAAGATCTGGGATTTCAGGACGACTGCGAGTCTCAGCTTTATTCTTCTCCTTTGAATTCTCACCAATCTTAGCACAAATGTCATTGATCTTTGATCCTGAAGTACCAATCTTTGCACAAATCTCGTTCAAATTGGTGCCCTTTGCAATGACTTCATGTTTCCTGACCGTAGGCTTCATCAAAGATATCGGTATGGCATCCGGACACGGTGGCACTGAGTAAGCATTACTCATTTCAAACCCAGCCTTTGACAGAATTTGCTTTCCCAACGTGTTATTACCCTCGGACTCATTAGGATATACATTATTCTTCGTAGAAGTAGACACTGAGTAAATGCTCATCGATGGAGTCTGTATAGCGAACGGTGAGGAACAAGGCTGAGCTCCAGAGCCAGTGGATGAAATCCCAGTATTCTGAGAGGATACCAAATTCGACTTTTGTCCAGCACCTACTCCAGAAGTTTTCGAAGGACTCTTGAGCATACTATTGCTCACCAGATCCTGGACTGTGTAGGGGAACGTGGGACAACCCTGGCCTATATTCATCATCGCCGTTGAGACATTCAAACCAATGGACGCCAAGCTCTCACTGGAAGGCGGTAAACTGTTGTTCCTGGAGAAAGTCATCTTCTGAGTGACACTACTGGAAGAGACAGTCGTGGACGTTGAAGACCTCTGTCCAGGAGTCGTCAAACTCTGTTCCGAGGAGCTCATTCTCTGACCCGGTGAATTTAAAGTTTGCGGTAGATTTACAGTTGTACTTTGAGTACTTTGTACTGTGTTCCTGTTGTCCGCCGATGAAGAGTTCTGTATACTTGACACCGCCGCAGACGGTGCAGTAACATAGGTAGCAGATGCCGCTGAAGACACCAGGAGGCAGCTTGTCTGTGAGGCACTAGATAGAGTTGCCGTTGTCTTAGACTGGGTTGATACTACGTTAACCGGAGTGGTTAATTTGTTATTAGCATTGCAGTTGGTCCTTTTGCTGTTACCAGATTCCGGTGCCTTAGGATCCACCTTCATCGTTTCCTTAGATTCGAACTTCCTGGGTCCCGATGATGCTGTCCTCTTATCTTTTGGTGTCTTCTTCGAGTACGTATTGTTCACCTGTCCCACTTTGGGCTGGAACTGAAGCTTCGCACTGAGAGCATCGATCTTAGATCCTGCACTAGGCGTCACTGTACTTTTAACCTCGTTAACACTCGTGATCTTTTGATCGTCGACCTTAGTCTCGGTATTAATCACGTTGTTGTTAGTTAATATTTGCTTAACATCCGTATCCTTGTCCTCGACTGTTACGGAGTCTGCATTGTTTTTCTCTTCAGAATTTTTCTGACTGCTAGTTGCTGATGATGACTTATCGGGATTGTTGATTTTCTTAGTAAAATTGTCAGCTTTATTATCCTGAAGATCTTCATTCTTCTTCTGAATATCGTCTTGAGTCTTTTTGGCCTCGTTAGCTTCCTGACGGTCATTTGAATGTCCCCGGGAATCCTTAGGTTCCCCAGAGTTTTTGTTGGTTTGTGATGATATACTTTTCTCAGTATCCTGACCAACCATCTTAGCCTCCTTGGAGATGATCTCGTCGGTCTTCGAGGAACTCTTCCCCTGCTCCGTCGAGTTCAACCCGTCCCCATCCTTATCAGATGGTTGTAATACTATATCGGATTTATTTACAGCTTCGACCATCTCACGGGATCCTTTCTGATCTTCAGCATCTTGGATTTTTGTACTCTTCTTGTTGTCAGGACTGGTTATGTCGGTGACGCTCATCACACCCGTTTCGGATATCTTCAGCTGAACTTCCTTCCACTCGCGCTTCGTCAGCCCATCCTCCTTGGGGTCCAGAGGACTAATACCTGCGTTCGACAAAGACTGTTTAAAGTCTGGATTGTCGTCTGAAAGTTTGATCCTCTTTGGTGAGGACTCAAATATCCTGTAGCTCAGATGAAGCGGTACTTTCTGTAATAAGATTCCCAACAATTAAGAATTTCTTATCATTCAATTCTATTTACTAGAAGTTGAACACCTTACCCGTCTCCAGTGGTAGATGTACATTACGTCCATCAACGTATAGCTGCCGCACAACGGCTCTTCTTTGTACATAACGTCCACCCGGTGCGCATCGGTGAGTCCATACTTGGCTCGAATAAGTTTTTGAAGGTGAAAAACCGTAACGGCTGCAGGACACCGAAGGTACCGTCTCGGTAGCGGCTTCGGTGAGGTTTCCTTAGAAGCATCGTCGGACTCCTCCTTCAAATTGGGATTATAATATTCCAATGACAGGCTCAATGACTCGTCCGGCGAGTATATGTGGGATTCTGTTGGCTCGCCACGAGATTCAGGCGACATTGACTCGCTTCTGGCCTCTGGATGTTTGGTATAGAATTCTCTTCGGCATCGCATCTCATCTACACCAAGGATTAAATGACTTTTTAATGCCTAAAATTCTCTTGGTGAGCACGTGATACTGATTATTCTTTCATTATTACATAACGTAGTTCCAATTATCCACATAAAACTTACTTTGATAACATCCTGGTACAAGCTTGTACACGATATCTTGTAAAGTGTGATCAGGCCGTATGTTTAGTAGTGGTTTACTCTTATGCACCTGAACCTCGCAGATAGGACAATACTTGTTGCTTTCCAAATACTTGACAATGCAGCTTCTGCAAACTATAAAGAATCGTGATGCCATTAATTGACTGTATGCCATTATAAAATTTCCAAATAAGTAAAATATTTACATGAATGTAAACATTCTATGATCGTGGTAGCATCGATGAAGTATCCACCACACAGTTTGCATGTCAGTTGCTCGTTAAGCTTCGAGAGGCGCAACCGGTGTCCTCCACTCTGGCCAGACATCCTATAAAGGATATAAAACCATCTAATAAATATACAAAAACTGTCAAATGCTCCAAAAACATATGTAGACTAAAAGAGTATCGATACATCAAAATAACTAGGCAGTGGAACTTAAAGTAGTGACAAAAATATATTTACAGAGTTGTATTTTGTTAAAAGTATGACAGTAACAAAAAGACAGTAAGTCGTTACTTTTGCACAAGAAATGCAGTGAAAGGTTGTACAGACTAGCCATTACGATAAGAGCCATATTGACATTGTAAAACGCCAATTCAAAATACCTTTAACTTCCGAAATTCGATAACCATATTGTATATTAATCTCATAGCACTCAAGTAATAATTTTGAGGTATACTTACGTGTAGAGCGCTCGAGGATCGTTCAGTTTATTTGAAAATGGCCATTTGGCCTCAAAAAGTCAGGAAAGTTGGGTCGAAACTTGAGGCAACTTGTCACGATTCGTCATAGCGTTGTCACCCGTTTTAAGGAGTGCACTTCACATAATGCGTTTTACGGGTGTTCATTTGCTAGAACACTAGTTCACTTGAGGGCGATACCGAAACTGAGTTTTTTTTAGCGATCGGGACTCATGATAAAATCGGCGAGAAAATGTGCCAGCGAAAACTGCGCGTACGGCAGTAATACAAAATGGCGGATAAACAATCGTACTAGGTACCGCGCGGAAAACATCAGGCGGTCTTTGCCATAGACATTATAGTTAAGCTAGATAGTATATCGTATATGAAATAAATAATTAATGTAAGATAGAGTAGAATATTTTTAAGTTTACTTTTTTAAGTCTTCACCGTCAAAAATGCATTAGATGATATTTAAATTGTTACAAAATTTGCAGAAGACGTAACGTTATTTGAGGTTGACCATGTTTTTATGTAATTATGATATTATTTTTGTTAATGTGATACATATATGGGATAGATTATATCTCTCTCTCACTTGGAGTTGCGCAATATATTGTTACTGATAGTGTTCCTTCTTTATGCCTTTACGATTCATGGTCTTCATACTGTTGGGAGAACTGGCGATCATCAGGATGAATGCTAATTGGTTGAATATCGATCCGAACCGATCTTGCGGCAAGATGGCCGCGTTTGCAAACGTAGAAGTAAGGTTATATCGTGAATTTTCTATTTTTAAGATCTGAGTAACAGGGAAACGCTAGGGGAGCAATCACAAAAAGGTTGCACTTAAGCGAATTCTTTAATTTGATCAATATATTGAATAACTATTTGCTGAAGCATGTTTTTTTCGTTTCAGTTTAATGTTGTACGTAAAAACCACATTTGACAGGTTTATTCACAATTAATTGATATTATCAATATAAGATTGAGAAGTCGCAGTTCTGTCTCTGAAGAAAATATCCTTCATATGTAATAATGTCTGCAATTATTAAGATGTTATTCTCACACTGTCGGAGTAATTTATACCTAATCGTTGGTATATGCATGGGCTTAAGTCTAAGTTTGTTCTTTGCTCCTGTTGAGATTGATGAATGCCATGAAGGATCAGATTCTCTACCATTCATGGTGGATACCCATAACTTCAATGATGAATATGAGCCTAAAATAAATATCGAAGGGAAGCCACAGCGTGCTCAAAAGACTCCAAAAGTTTTTGTGAGACCAAGGTATTATTCAACCGAGCTTGGAATTCGAGATAAACTTTTTGTTGGTGTGATAACCAGTCGAGAGTATTTACATAGTCGTGGAGTTGCACTGAATAAAACAATAGCACATTTGGTTGATAAGGTGCGATATTTTATCTCGATACCTGAAGGTACCAAACCAAATGTCTCACTACCTGGTATTGTTGGGTTCACTGACACACGTAGTATTTTAAAACCCTTTCATATCATGAAATATATCACTGATAATTACCTGGAGGACTATGACTATTATTATCTGATAAAAGATGCAAGTTATATTAATGCGAGAAGACTTATTGAGCTTGTCAATAAAATAAGTGTCAGTCAGGATATTCACATGGGTGTTCCTGGAGATACAGAAACTTACTGCTCTCTGGGTACTGATACTGCTATTTGAATAATGACAAATAATATCCAAATGATAAATGTAATCTGTTTTTTAGATGCTGGAATCTTATTAAGCAATTCTATAATTCGAGAAATGAAAACCAATTTGGATTGGTGTGTAAAGAATACATATTCAGACTCCGATGATATTAACTTTGGTCGATGTGTAGTACACTCATTACCTGTTCTCTGCACAAGTACAAGTCAGGGACAAACATTCCACTCAGAAAAATTGGATTCAACTTTCCATTTTGAGACTTCTCTGTCTAAGTTAATAGCTCATAGTAACATAGCAGATTCTGTTTCAATTTATCCAATTTACGATGTCACAGTAGTGTACAAAATGAATGCCTATATCGCCACGGTAAGTTTCCCAGGAGTCATCTTACCAAAGAAATCCTCTAACTCTAGTTACATCCTTTAAACTATCTTTTAGACTGAGCTAGCAAAAGTCCAGAAAAAAATCTCTGAATTACGCAAGGTCATACTGAAGACAGCACATTTGGGACCAAAAGACAAACGTAATATATCCTGGCCAGTTGGTAATCAACCAGGAAACAAACCACCAGGTCGTTTCGACGTCCTTCGCTGGACGTATTTTAACGAGACTCATACATTTCTGGAGAATGACCTGGACATCTTACGAGAGTTACATGGTAGCTCCAAGATGGACATAGATCAAGTGATGAAGGCTGCCATCCAGAGAATCGAAAATAAGTATGACGGAGAATTGAAATTTAAGAAGCTGGTGAACGGTTATAGAAAGTTCGATGCTTCTCGGGGAATGGATTACATTCTAGATATCAGTTTCACGGAATTATCCACTGGAAAGGAATCTATCAAGCGCGTCGAAGTCTGCAAACCTTTAGGCAAGGTGGAGATCCTTCCTGTACCCTATGTCACTGAGAACTCCAGGATCAATATGATCTTGATGGTGAATCCTCAGAAAAAGGCGGAAGCACTCGCCTTCATGACGAAATACGCCGAGAACTGTATGGAAAAAAAAGATAAAACTTTTCTCATGGTAGTTCTTTTATATGACCCGTCAGCGCTTTCCAGAGGAAAGGAGGACGTTTTCTACGATATTAAACAATTAGCATTGATCTTAACTGAAAAATACAGAAAGGATCAGTCCAAGATATCCTGGCTCTCCATAAGATTACCAACTGCTTTTAGTGCTATTGAATTGGATCCTATGCTCAGGATCGCAGTAGCTGATCTATCCGTGAAGAAGTTTACACCAGAGAGTCTCATCCTCTTCACGGATCCCGGGATAGACTTAAGATCGGACTATTTGAACAGAGTAAACCATAGATTTTTTAAATACTTTCATAATCAAACCATCACGTTATCACTTACAGTATCCTTTTACGTAATCAGGTACGAATGAACACGATCAGCCAGTGGCAAATCTTTAGTCCCATCCCGTTCACGGGATACCATCCTGATATAGCCTACGCAGAAGATATCAAACACGTAGAGATGGATATTACAAGAAACCATGGAAGATACGACGACACAAATTTTGAGAGTATCAGCTTTTATGCCAAGGATTACACAACCAGTGAGTTATTGAATATTCCCATTGGTTGATGCTGATAACAAATTTTAATTAATCATTCAATTAAAATGATTTCAGTGCGCAAAAACATAGAGCCACTTTCGATTCCTCTAGTAAGAACTGACAAGGACATTCCAGAGTTGTTGAAGCTATCTTCTCAGACTCTCATAGAATCCTTGTTCGACATGTTTGTATCGTTCAGCGATCTTCACTGTTTTCGCACCGTAGAACCGGCTCTCAAGATCCGTTACAAGGACGTCAGTTGCGCCGGGACGCGCAGCGACGTCGCATATAAAAAATGTATAAGGGAACGTAGCTTCCGCCTTGGTCATCGCGGTCAACTTGCTAAACTCATCCTAGAATACCAAAGTAGCCAATGATGATGGTAATGATCATAATGATACGTATGTTAATACGTACGTGTAGTATTAGAAGTCTATCAATGAAACTCCCTAATTAATATCCAGTGTCATTTCATCGTGAGACTAAAATATTGTATTATTCAATGTCAATTATCTTCTAATGTAGCAGTTAAAAATATTTTATATACCAATGACAACTTTCTAATGCATTTTCAGCAAAGAGAGAAATAATTATTTATATTAAGTACCAAAGAATTGAATATCTTCGACGCAATTCTTGAAGTATTTTTTTTTTTTGGCAAGACCTTTTCTTCTTTTTTATTCATTCGAAGGATTGAGCTCACACGAGTAATACACTATATATGAGTTTAAAATAATTATTACAAAAGCCCTAATACCTTACAATTAATTATACATGATCCGCAAAATCGCTAATCAATATCCAGCACGTTGGCACTCTTCCATTTATAATATAATCAGACTGTATCGACCTGCCTGATATCCTATGAGTCGTGCCAGGATGACGATCTGACCCTAACAGGAAGGACATTGAAAGTGTAGTGCCAGGATAGCCCATTGTCGTATCAAGATTTTGTGATATATACTTATAAAATACGTAAGGTCTCCTTTGAAACAGTCTATATATTATAAGTATGTACTACACCTGCACTCTTGCTTATCAGATGGCCACGATCGGAATTTCGAGGACTCGTGGTGCCAATTTTCGGGATACGTATCATCCTTACGACTCAGTCGTTAGCAGGATCTGGTACATGTATCTACCGGCTTGAAGTGCGACGACGTTCAGTCAAAATTACGATCGTTACGCATTTCTACCTTGGAGCACAAGGAGATATAACCTTTGAGGAAGATGTCACAGAACCTCTTATACGTGCTATATATATATATAATTAAGTTAAATGGACTGAATGATTCGCCATCCTGGTACTATCTTAGTAAAATTACTCTGGTTTTCTCTTCCTGGATCTCTTCCTCGGGGCCTGAGATTTTGTACATAAATTCTACACAACATGCTTTTACGATTTTTCAAGGATTTATCTCTTGTCAGTGATTCATATTCCAGAAGTTGGCCTTGATCTCTCGCTAATCGCTGTCCGATTCGGACTCTGAGAGCTGGAGATCGTCATTCAGCAAATTGTCCGGCATCGGAAGGGACGGGGAGGAGGCTATGCCGTTTGAATGACCTGAAAGATCCCGTTATTTACACGTTTATACCTGGAGAAGGTGAAATGCTACACCTATTTGGTGAAATAGTTTAGAGAAGAAATTTACCATTTGTAGCCATGGGTACTGGTATGTTCTCAGCATCTGTGTCACTGTCTGAACTGTCTGAACTAGAACTACTTGAACTGGAGTCACTCAAAGCACCCTCGTCACTCTCCATGGTAGCTACAGGTTTCGTGGGGTGGTGTTGATAGTCCGAATGTGGAGAAGCTGTTCTGAGTGGTGCGGAAGAATTAGAAGCTAATGGAGTCGATAAGGAAGGTGGATAGTCGTCATTGTCAAGGCCAATCATCGGTAGGCTCGCCAGGGTCGATTGCATCGTTGATGGTGGCACTGGAGAACTAGAATGAAAATAGCACCCTCACTGTCTGAAATGATATATTTTTTGAAAATATTGGATTGGCTAGAATGTAATTGAGTTTTCTCTAATAAATAGACATACATATGTTAAGGGGAAAAAACGCAACTACTCTTTGGCCAATCCAATATTATCTTTTTGTTCAAGGGATGTACCTATTGCTTGGAACACTCGGCGGACTTTTTCCATGATACGGAGAGACTCTGAGAGGACTATGCTGCTTAGGATGAAGCTGACTTGTAGGTTCCCTTTTCTTACCACTGGTTACCTTAGTCCTACTGGTGGCCCTGCCATGAGTGGGACTTTTTTTGTTCTCTACTGGAGTGATGGGCCTGTTATTACTATTAGATCCTGGGACTACCAGAAACGGTTGGGACTTTGGCTCCGTTCTGAGAATATTTAACATGTCAATAATTGATATGAAGTGTAGCTTATTAAATACAAACACATACCTGGTCTTTTTGACTTGAATATTTGATGATAGTTTCTCAAGAGTAACTTCACCAGTGATCTTGTCAATAATGAGAACACACTCTTTATGATAGGGTCTTTGCGAGCCTTTGAACACAGTGTGAGGAATTCCAGCACCATCAAGGTGTGGTACTGTAACAGTCATCGTGTTATTGGCACCCACGTCCACCCTAGCCATTTTTGATACATCAACGCTGGCTGGTTTAAAGTCATCTGCAAAAACGTGCAACATACAGTATATTAGACAAAAAGTTAGTGTAGAAACCTAGAGAAGACTGAACGCTTACACTTCAGTGTATGGAAAGCAGTAGACTTGTTGTTCGTGAAGGTGGGTCCCAACTTCAGCTCACGAACCTCGGTTCCGAGGCCGAGCCTTTCAGCCATATCGCGACCGATACCCTGAAAGTTGGCCTCGGAAACAGAGGTAACGGACCTCATGTGTCCTGATGAGCCTGGCCGGACCGACCCCGTCGACGAGCCCTTTCCCCGGGACGTAGTGACGGCTTTATAGGATTAATTTACCAGTATATAGCAAAATATGGCAAGGAACACCTCACATTTTCTGGTAACAGCTGCTCATGTAGACGCAGCTGTCAGACGGCTATACGGACACAGTTTCCTCCACGTCTAATCAGGATCTTAGCACAAAGGTATATAATTCTTTGAGAAGCCGTTGGGCAGAACCTGGTGAAAACCTTCCAGACAACCGCACAACATATCCCATTGACCCAATTTGGCACTGAACTGCACTGAACTCCCACTCGACGATCCGGTCTTCGCACCAGGAAACAGTCTGCGATACTAAATCTAGTTACAGAGTGAAAAACTACTAGAAATATAGATGTCGGAACTAGCGCCATTAGCGGTTTTTATTCGTAACAAAAAGCTCTTTAGCTCCAACAAAAATATGACGAGAAGTTAAAAAAATTAATATTTTTAACAATTATTTGAATGATTAATTTACAAATTCTACAATTTTCATCATTTACCTTATTTTTCTATTTATTCAAAGATACTTTCCATATGATGGTGCACAATCTTACGTAACCAAAAAGTAGTAAAGGGTCAGAGACAGTCAGAGGTGGAAACAATAATCATATAATCGCTGTTTACCGGCAAGTATATTAAGATTCTGATCCCTATAGATTTATATACTATTGCGTCAATAAAAGAAAAAGGTGAATTTTAAATATTATTGGTACTTAATATTAACGAGAATATCATAAATTAATACCACTGTAATTCAGAAATTGTATTTTGTGGTTTCTGTTAGTAACAAAATTATACTAGGTTAATGGTCTATGTACTCAGAATTATAAATTATTAACAGTTTTCTTTTCAGGATTAGGGAGCAAAATGAACAAAGCACTAGCATGGCTTAGTACAGATGCGGGCAGAGAGTTCTGCAAATATACTGTAGGTGCAGTATCGGCATGTGCTTATTGTGTGGTATACTTTCCACACACCTTCTGTATAAAACAATACAAGCAGTTTGTTCAAATGTACAATGAAGGACAGGAAGTTCCAGTTAGTGAAAAACTTAAAAAACAATTCAACGAAGTTTTGAGCGATTTGAAAGTTATAAAATTGGAAAGCAAACTCATAAAACCTTTCATGGTAACTGGTTTTGACATCTATCACATGGGTACTACATTCAGTAGACTAGGATCATACGTTGGACTGCCTATAAATTTTTTATACACTGATCCAGCCTTGATAGACACTTCACGTATTCTAATAAAACAAGAACCTATTAGTTGGTCACAACCAGCAGCCAAGTCTTTATTGAAGTCCCTAGTTTTATCAGAAAATGCTCAGAAATATGGGATGGCTCGTGAAGTGCTGAGATTAAAAACTAATGAAGTGGTTGCTACTTCTATATGTGCTCCACTTACTATAATAGCAACATATGAAGCCTGTAAAAGAATTAATAACCGATTTAACTTGCACCAGGGACCCCGATCACTTCGTATCATGCTTTACTTGGTCACAGGATCATTTGTAGCAAGTCTTTGGCTGACGGTAAAAGACTTTATAACCGTACGTATAGAAAAAGACTGTGATCAAACTATTGCTGAACTTGGTCCAGAGTATGTGCAGGGTGGTTTAGAATTCTATGACAAGATGATGAAGAGAAACGTGGCCCTTCGTACTCTTTTGGGTGAAAAAGGCCAAAAAGTATTTACAGTGAATGGAAATGAGCAATTTTTCATTCGACAAAAGAGACTACCACTGTTTATCAGGAAGGAATTCTTTGAAAAGAAACTGCAGGAATTGGAGGCAACAGCATTGCAAAACTTCACTGAAAGTGATTTCAATTTTCAAGCATAAGAGTGAACCTTTAACTTGTCATTTATTTATAAGACATTTAAGTAAAATGTATTAATTACATCATTATGTACATTTTTTAACTGTAAATAGTTTATTTCGTACAATAAGATTTTCACGACCTTATATTGATCTATAGAATTTTTTCGAACTTTATCATCTGGTACCTATATTTCTTTATTTTATTTTTTCAATAGTACGAATAATAATTTATCTCAATCTCTTGATGTATTTCACTTGTGTGACCATATGTGAAATCATATTTAATTTAGGTTATTTGTCAATAATAAGATGTTTATTATACGTATGAATGGAAACTACGTAAAACCGATACTTCTCTATCAAGAATATTTTTCTTAAACTGAATTATTTGTAAATAAATTGCACAACTTGCATTTTTTCCTCTTAATCAAATTCAAACAGTCGATCACGTTATCGTGTGAATATAAATCGGAATAAAAATTCATTAACAGAATACTCTAGTGATGACGATGTTATTACTTATTGCATTGAAGAAGTCAGAAAAATAGCATTAATGCAAAATTGCACATAAATATATTAGAATAATATTAGCTAATCTTAAAGAAATTTTAAGCTGGGCATTTCTTGATTGCAGTGCGTACAAGTCGTTTCAATTATACATAAACGCGCACCAGAATAATGTACATTATATCATACAGATTGTGTTCTTTTACATGCCCTACGAGTAATACCCCGGCCAATGAAATATTCATAGCCTCTACATACAGTGTATAGAACTTTAAAATGCAATGATTCTCTAGAATTTATGCTACGATAGGCCAAGAGATCCCAGCTGAAACAAAAGATAACTTATTTGATATAAATCCATTAATTTTCAAATTACAAGCATGTTTAAGTCAGTACTTAAAGAAATATTTGAGTTATATCAAAAATACATTAAAACTTGTTGGCTCACCAATGTTAGTTTATCTTCTTCCTTCTTGAGGATCTTCATGGTTTGTTCCTGATCGAACTTAACGACTGCTGCTATCACTTTGGCAAGCACCATTGTTTCCCGGCCCATCATGTACTCAAAAAGAATATTCCTCAGATATTCAATTTCCGTAGAATCTTCTAGGGTGTCGTGGCGAAGTTTCACTATTTTACGCAGCTCGGCTAATTCTCGTCTCTGAGACATCAGGGTCTGCTGAAGAGTATGAAGAGACCCAGTGTTCGATTGAACCGCAGCCATGGCCACACGTGAGGTACTTTCCAATTCCTAAAAATTAGACAGTTGCGTCAAGAAGATAAAGTTCATGTGAAGGAGCATCGTGTAGAAGTCAGGAAAGATGTTAACAGGATGACAAAGTAAAACAGAACAAAATTACCTCGACGGATGCTGCGGATTTTGTGTCGGTCTGGAAAAAGAATTCAAATAAAAAAAAGGATAAACTAAATAAAGAAAATGAAGAAGCCATGCAATGTATATACCTGTGAAGAGGAGTTAGATGTGGGGGATATCTGCAAAATGAAAAAGAAAAAAGCACAATGCCCAATGAAATTATATATAGAAAGAAGGCGGATTTAGGAAAGTTTTTTTTTAATATTTAGAACCCACTCTTCGTTCATTCCTCCATTCGTGTGTCAAAGCATTCAATTCTTCAGCATGTTTAGCTTCTAATTGTTCCAATTTTTGTTGCAGTATGGTTTTCCATTTTTTCTCCACCTCGCGTACCTCCTCTGAATGTTCCTTGTTTATTTTTGCTAAAGTGTCTGAGAGAGAATCCATGTCATTCTGTTTTTCAGCTATTGAACTTTTGTTCTGTAATATAAGATTTTCTATCTGCTCAGATTTTGCAGTTAATTCCACTTGAAAATCCTTTAGCTGCTCCTTGTATTGTTGAATTAGATCTGATTCATAATTTTGTTGTCGATCTGAAAGGAATTAAAATGAATTCAACACATCCGCGTAGAGTCGTAGGATGCTTAGATAGAGAAATTGTTATACGTACCAAATCTCTTCTCCATTGCAGCCTGAATTTGTTCATCTTTTTCATGCAGCTGTGTCTGAAACTCCTTAACCAATTGTTTCAGTCTCATACTTTGTTCTTCTTCACTGACCTTTAATTCTTCTTCAAGTTTATCAGCCCTAGCTTTCAATTCACTATTGATAATCTGCATCTGAGATTCTTTAGCTTGAAAAGTGACAAGAGCCTCATCCAACTGAACTTCTAATTGCTTTTTCTCTCCTTTCAACTTTTTGTTGTTATCAACTAAGATTTCTTCACTGGATTCTTGTTGTTTCACTGTCAATAATTCTTCACGCATTTTACTGTTCTCAGTCTCTACATTCTTCATTACAGTTTGAGTTTTTTCAAGTTGTTCTTCTAGAATCTTTAGTTTATTCTTCAATTCCTCTATCTCTATGCATCGATCTTCTACACTCTCTGAGGTTGAACTATTTAATTTTTCTATTTCTCTTAAAAGCTCTTCATTTCTTGCATCCAGTAACTTCAATTCTGCTGTCTTCTCTTCCGTTAGGACTTTTAAGCCTTCGATTTCAGATAACAGATTCATATTATTTGCTTCCAGATCAGATATCTTGGAGGACAATAAAGTATTCTTAGTGTCAGCATCAGTCAAACGACTCAATTCTGACTTAAATTTATTATTCTCTACTTCAGCTATTTCCAAACTTGACAAACGGGTCTTCATGGCATCTAGTTGTGACTCCAAGTCAATGTTTGTTTTCTTCACACTCTCAAAATTGGAGCTTCGAAGTTTAACTTCTTCATGAAGATTAGCAATCTCATTTAGATGATGAGCAACCTTGTTCTCCAGGTCCATGATCTTCTCATTAAGGATCTTCTCTGTACTTTGTAGCATTTCAATGGACTTGACCAGCTCGTTCTTGGATTCTTTTAGTTGTTTATTTTCTGCAAGTAGCTCGTCATTCTTAAGACACGATTGTTCCAATTCATTAAGGCACTCCACATGTTTGCTTTTCATAGTTTCCACTTCAGCGCTCTTCGTCCTTAGGTCATCAACTTCCTTTGATAGTTCAGTATTCTGCTTCGTGAGTGCAGCAATTTCATCTAATTTTAGTTTTAATGTCTCGTTTCGACAATTCTCAGACATCTCCAATTGTCCTAGAATTTCTAAATTTCTTGATTTGACTTCCTCAAGTTCCTTATTCGATTCTTCTATTGTTCTATTTTGCTGTTCCTCTAAATACTTTAATTTCTTCATCATATCATTTTGACTGTTTAGATTGTCTTGAAGATATTGATTCTGTTGTCTCAACTCATTTAGTAAATGAATTTGTTCTTCATTGTCTTTTAAATGTTTAGCCTCTATTTTATCAATCTTTTCTGTCAGTTGATCTACCAATTTTCTAAATTCGTTTAGTTCTTCATTTCTTTTTTCGATCTCTTTATCCTTCTTTTCAATCTCACTAGTCAATGTTGCAAGGGTACTCCTCAAATTTTCACTTTCCTTCAGAAGAATATCGTGATCCTGAAAATTAAAGTTTAAGGATTCGATGATACCTTTGGCTTCCTCATTTTTCTTTTTCATTTCTTCAAGTTCCACTTTTAGAGTTTCCAAATATTCATTCTTATTCTTTAATTCTTGAAGTTCCTGCTGAAGATGATGATTCTCTTGTGCCGTTCTCTTCATGCGATGCAGGTCTTTCTTAACACTCTTCAATTCTGCTAAGGTGGATTCCTTATCGCGACGCATCTCTTCGATATCAAACTTTTTAAATTGAAGATTATCCAGTTCAGCAACAAGCTTATTGGTTCTTGCTTGCATTTCTTCAAAAGCTTCTACTTTAATCTTCATTTCGGTAATCTCATGTAAACGCTCCTTCAACTCCTTTTCCAAGTTGGACTTGAGCTGTGTATTTTTCTTCAGGTCTCCTTCCAGTTCCTTACATTTTGCTGAAAGATCATCCAACTGTTTCACCTTGTCGTTTAACTGTTCTAGCTGATGGCGAAGATGAGCATTGTCTTTTTCTAAGGTAACTAAACTAGCTACTTTACTGTTCATAGTTTTCAACTGAGTGGAAAGAGCTAAACGTTCACTTTCAACGGAGATCAGCTCCTGGTGCTTTGAGTGAAGATCTGCCAACTCCTTGGTCAGCTTAGAATTTTCTTCTTCCAACGCAGACAAACGATCCTTGAAGAATTCATTCGTAGATCGTTCAAAGTTGCTCCTTTCTGCAACCACAGCTTCACGGAGACTCTCATTAAGAACAGAAATCTCGTTTCTTTGCTGCATATAAAATTCTGTTAAGTTGCTCTTAAGAGTGTCACAATCCTGTTTTAAGGATCTGATAACCTTGCGGTATTCCAAGATATTGGATATCAAACAGACCTTCTCTTTGTTAATAAGATCTATCCTGGAACCTTCACTCTTCAACTTTTCCTTAAGGTCGTTAATCATCATTTTGGAAGATTTCAATTCACTCGTTAAACCGAGCAATTCAACTTCCTTATTCTCCAAGTCATCGTGTAACTTTTCTATTTCAGCATCATCCCTTGGTTGATTCTTTAATGATTTTATTTCAGCATCCTGGGCTTTTAATTTTTGCATAGCTTTTTCCAAGGCATTCGTGTACTCTTGAATCCTTGTACTCAATTGCTGGCAGGTCTGGTCACGTTCTGCAATGGTTTTCTTTAGTTTCTCAGTTTCGGTTAATAAATTATTCTTAACAACTTCTGTCTCCTCTTTGAACTTTTCCTTTTGAACGATATTCTCTGCCTTTAATTCCTCGTACCGGGTATTCAAATCCGAAAATTCAACTTGCATTTTGGCCCCTTCCGATTTCTCTTCTTGGAATCTTGTTTCAAGTTCACTAAACTTCTCTTGGAGTTGCTCCAACTGAGTTTCTTTCGCTTCCAAATTCTCTCTTAGCGTTTTCAGCTGATTCACATCTTCCTGAACCTGGGCGGTTCTGGCAGCTTCTAATTCCTTCTCTAAGTTTTCAATCTTTTCACTTAATTTCTTATTGATCTCGATCTGCTCGTTACATTTATTACCCATTGTCTTCTCCAGTTCAATTACCTTCTGCTGCATTTCTTCCTGCATTAGTTTCAAAGCTTCGGATTTACCTTTTGAGAGATTTTGAATGAGATCATTTTTATCAGCATCGAAGTTGTGATTATCGTGTATCAATTTCAATCTCTCTAATTCAATTCTGTATCTCTCCATTGTCTCATTCAGATTATCCTTTAACTCAGTTGTCTGTTTTAAGTCTATACGAAGTTGCTTGATTTGCTCTTCCCTGACTTCCAATTCACGATGAATTGTGAGTTTGTTCTCCGCCAAGGAGATGGCGGATTCCTCCTCACGTGTTTTGAGAATGACTATTTGGTCTCTCAGCTTAAGAATTTCATCCCGGGCTGCATTCAAGTCACCCTCTAGTGATTTGAATCTTTCTGTATTAGAATTTTTCAGTATCTCCAAATCTCGATCTAGAATATCTCTCTCTTGAGTAACTTCGGCAATTTTCTCTTTACTTCTCTTCAAGGATTCTTTGCACTTCATTACCAGAGTCTCCAGTTTTTTTACCTTCTCCTTCAACTCGCCATTTTCTATCTCCAAAGTAGAAGTGTTATTGGACGCTATCGATTGCTCATTTGATAAATCTATAAGGAGCTCTGGATTTTGATTTTGTTTTTGCATCTGATTTTGATCTCCAGCCTCTGGAGCAGTTAAGTTTTCGATACTGGTACCACTAGATTGCAGAAGCCTAACCTACAAGCAGAAGAAAAAAGATGTTAAATTGTATATTGATTAATTTGTTTGTTGCACTTCATTAGAATAAAATGGTGCTTACCTTAGTATTTAATGTACTTATAATATGATCCTTTTCCTCGATGTCGTTCCTGAGTGCCTCCTCTAGGTGTGCCTTTGCTTTTTGCTCGAGTTCACATTGTTCTTTAAGTTCTCGCACTTTTCGTACAGCCTTATCCTGCGTTTCCACTAATACGGACTCTAACTTGGTTTTAACTCTTTCCATTTCTTGATAATGATTGGCCAAGTCAGAATACCGACCACGATATTTATGATATTTGCTCTGCATCTTTCTATATGCAGAGTACACCTGCTCCTTATTTACACAATCCAATTGAGGACTTATATTCTCATCTGCTTCACTGGCTGATTGTTCCATATCGGACTAAACAAGAAAAATAATATAATCCATTGAAAGTGTGGCCTCACTGTGGATGCAACATGTTGCTGAAAATTACCTGAAGATGAAACATATTTCCAGGACTTTCGTACATAGGAAATAGAGAAGATGCATCACTTGCAACGCTGCTAATGGAGGATCTCCTTGAGACTCCCATAGAAATTGATGTTGGCGATGTTAAATCTACATTTTGAAAGCCATGCCGGGCTGGACTATTTTTTGGAGTTGCTAAAACAACAATATCAACAGAGTAGATCTAGAAATTCAAAATTCACTAAATTCTTATGTTTATGCTCTTTGCGACCTTTGCTAATCAGATTTTCTGTAAAAGTGATTATTACAAGTTTTGATAAAAAAACTAATTATATGGTCAACTTGTTATTTTTATCAACAATAAACATATGGGATAAGAGCTTACCGTCACCTTCTTCAGTCAAGCTAAAGTTGTCATTAGAGATAGAGAGATCTTGAATGGAACTGTTCGAAGGTGCTGGTGAAACAACAGCCTAAATCATACAGAAAAAGCTTTACAGATTAAAAAATGACATTAAAGAAATTGTTGAAACCAGTGTAACTACTTAAAATCAATAAGACTCTTATGATAGAGAAATGTCAAATGGAACCTGTGCCAATTGCTGCATGCTCGCCTGTAGCCTAGCCGGCGATTGTTTCACCTCCTCGGCAAGCTTATTCTTCAGTTTTTTAAACATTTTTCAATCCTGGACCGTACAACGGTGACACTCGTAGTTTAACAATATTCATAAATGTGTTTACGTGGAATTAGGTTGGGTTCTCTCGTTTTCCTTGGTATAATCCGTGTAATCATACGATCGAACTACTAATCTTTGAGAAAACATTGATACATGCAAGTACAACAGTTGCAAATATCCTCAATGAACTAAGAAAACACTTTATTTTTCTTGCATTAATATTTGGAAAGACAGCTTACAAGATCTCTTTAATGAATTTCTTCTACCAATCCGTTATGTTCTCACATTAATTCATGCTTAGCCTCATCACAAATGAGTTCTGATGTCATTAGAGTTCGCGTGTAAGCGTTAAAAATATATATTACAACATGTGTATGAGAGAGTAAAAATCTCATTTTTTCGATGTCTAAATTATTTTTATTCGTTTTCAGAAATATTGTTCCTAATTTCTAGTATTACAATAAACTAAAGCAAGAAAATAGATTGGCAAAACAGCCAGTAGTGCAACTGAGTGCAGTT
The DNA here is from genome assembly GCA_031762395.1 of Calameuta pygmaea. Lineage (NCBI taxonomy): Eukaryota > Metazoa > Arthropoda > Insecta > Hymenoptera > Cephidae > Calameuta > Calameuta pygmaea. Next base: position 122,568 of record JASANN010000474.1, read on the forward strand.
CAGTGCAATTTAGGCGCTTTGCATGATAACCGGCTGATGGACGCTATACTCCACGAAATTTTCTAAAAAGATTCGGGTTTCAATGTCCTAACGTGAAGAGAAGCCTACTTGTTATCAGTATTTATGGTAAGTCAAGTCTCCAAAGTTTTATCTTATATTCAGTACATGTGTTACTTTTGTCATTTCTTATCTTAAAGTGCCTCCTAACCTATAAAGTACTTATAACCTGTACTGTTTGACTTAACAAATTTCTTTTTTTTATGTATCAGGCGTCAAGTGATGGTGTTGCACCGCCAGGTGCAGGGCCTGGTCCAGTACCTGGTGCAGTTCCTAGTGCAGTGCCTGGTACAGTACCAGGATTTCCACCAGCAGCACCTAGTATGGCATCGAGTTTTGTACCACCGATGATGCCTGGAACACCTTTTATTCCACCACCAGGATTACCACCAGGTCCTCCAGGAATGATGCCACCACAATTTTCTATTCCCCCACCAGGGTTTGGATTTCCTATGGGTGCAGCACCACCTCCTGAGGCTGGTGTTATAGGTAAATAAAGATATGCATTGATTTTACAAGGAATATCAATCAAAATATACTTATTTCAACAGCAGCACCGCCTCAAATCACAGCTCCTGGTGTACCACCACCTGCCCCAACTCCATCAGAGACAGGTTCAGTCACACCAACATCATCAACAGAGAAAAAGACAGACTGGTCTGAGCACAAGGCTCCAGATGGTCGAACTTATTATTACAACAGTAGTACAAAACAGTCTCTCTGGGAGAAGCCTGATGATTTAAAGACTCCTAGTGAACTGCTTCTATCTCAATGCCCATGGAAGGAGTATAAATCTGAGAATGGCAAAGTATACTACCATAATGTGACTACCAAGGAATCACGATGGACAATTCCACCAGAATTAGAGGAATTAAAATCAAGAATTGCAGCAGAGGAAGCTGCAGCTGCCGCTGCAGCTGCAGTTGCTAGTGCAACGAATTCGTAAGTAAAACAAAATTAGCTAGTGGTGTAGTATTATTGTATAAATAAATTTTTATTTAATTTCAGAGGCATAACGCCAGGAACAATGCAGCATATGTCGCCAAACGTGGTAACAATCTTTCAGGCAAGTACACCAGAGCCTGGAGGGAAATCTGCAATAGAGCAAGCTATGGCTGCTACATTGGCTGCAATAAACATTCCCACGCCTCCTTCAAAACCCGATGATGATAGTAATTCGGCAAAAGGTTCAGCAAACGGTAGCAGGACAAGCACACCCGAGCCTAAAATGCAGTTTAAAGATAAGAAAGAAGCAATAGAAGCTTTCAAAGAACTGCTCAAGGAACGCGATGTACCCTCAAATGCAACCTGGGAACAGGCTGTCAAAATGATACAGAACGACCCTCGTTATCCACAAATGAAAAAATTGAATGAACGCAAGCAAGCATTCAATGCATACAAGACTCAAAAGTTAAAAGAAGAACGTGAGCAAGAGAGACTCCGGTTGAAGAAAGCGAAGGAGGACTTAGAGCAGTTTCTCCTAGAAAATGAGAGAATGACCAGTACGACGAAATACTATAAGTGCGAGGAGATGTACGGCACTCTGGAACTCTGGCGTGCTGTGGGTGATTCTGATAGACGGGATATTTACGAGGATGTAATATTTAATCTAGCCAAACGAGAGAAGGAGGAAGCCAAACTTCTGAAAAAGAGAAATACAAAACGACTAGCCCAAGTTCTTGATACCATGACAGATGTCACTTACAGAACAACATGGCAAGAGGCTCAGGCTTTACTCTTGCAACACTCATCCTTCGCGGAGGATGCTGATTTGCTGGAGATGGACAAAGAAGACGCGTTGCTCGTCTTCGAAAATCATATTAGACAATTGGAAAAGGATGAAGAAGAAGAAAAAGAACGAGAAAAAAAACGTAGGAAACGACAAGAGAGAAAGAATCGTGATGGTTTCATAGTAAGTATTTATATCTTACTTATCACAATGATAACAATTTTATGGTACTACATCTGTTTTTAGAGTCTTCTCGATGAACTACATGAACAGGGCAAACTGACATCAATGTCCTTATGGGTAGAACTTTACCCAATGCTATCAGCTGATCTTAGGTTCTCAGCAATGCTTGGTCAAGCTGGCTCAACTCCATTGGATCTTTTCAAGTTTTATGTGGAAGATCTGAAGTCTCGCTTCCACGACGAGAAAAAGATAATTCGTGAGATTCTGAAAGATAAAAACTTCGAGGTTCAAGTCAATACAACATTTGAAGAGTTTGCCACAGTGGTATGTGAGGACAGGAAGTCTGCTACCCTGGACGCTGGAAATGTCAAGCTCACCTACAATCTACTCCTGGAAAAAGCTGAGGCGCGCGAGAAGGAGCGTGTCAAGGAAGAGACCAGAAAGTTTAAGAAGCTTGAAACTGGCTTTAAAAACCTCCTGAAGACCTTGGATGTGGATTATCAGATGAACTGGGAAGATGCCCGCGCGAAGATCGAAGAGGAACCAGACTTTAAGGCTATCACGTTGGAAAGTGAACGGGTCAGAATCTTCAAGGAGTATCAGCATGAGCTGGAAGAGAGCTGCAGTCATCATCATATAAGAAGTAAGAAGAAGAAGACGAAGAAGACCAAAAGAAGATCGCGTTCAAGATCTCACAGTGTGAGTATCACTTTACTTTTAAAAGAGTTCACATAACACATTGGGTAAACTGTAAATGTTTTTCCTGTTCTCGTTGCAGCAAGAATCTGAGGGAAGTGACAAGGGTGTCAAAAAAAAACGTCATAAGTCCAGGTCAGCTAGTCCTGGACCCAGTAAATCGGACAGTTCAGAATCAGATTGTAGAAAATCAAAGAGAAAGAAGAGCAAGAAGAAACGTGGTCGCAGCCATTCTGTAAGTGCTTAACTCAAAGTACTGATGCTTAATCAAATTAGAAAGAAGTTACTGAAATTTTACCTTCTTCCTTCCAGCGCTCGCACTCCAGACTCCCATCATCGGAAGACTCCCCAGAGCGAAAAAGAAAGGAGGAAAAACACAGAAGACCCTCAGCCCACAGCGAAGGTTCAGTCACAGAAGCAGTGGAGCATCACGAGCTGTCAGAGGACGAATTGGAGAAGCAAAGAGCACAGCTTCTTCGAGAGCTGCAAATGCAACAAGAAGAAAATTGATATGACATAAGAGACATAAAGAAATATAAGTACAGATTAAACTGGCTAAAAAGAATTTCAAAATCCAAACCATCTCAGGTTATCTACATTCTGTGGTGCGAATGAATGCAAATAAATAGAGAGTAAATGAAAGTAAAAAAAGGTACTCATTCCATAACACCAAATGCCGTGCTAATAATTATAAAAGAAAACCTCAAAAAAAAATTAGCATTGAACCAATCCATATAAAATATTATTTATAAATAAGTTATAGTATGACCTATTTATATATTATACAGATTGCTACTGAAAATACGCGTGCGCTCTTCTACGTCGCCCTATTCGTCCACCTATTGATACGTCCCTGCCTCATACGAATCGCCGTGGTAGTGGGGCGTGTGATTCCTGTATTTAATCATTTGTCCGATGGTGGCCGGTGATCTCTCTTAGCCCCGACAAACCATACTTGTTAGTCCCAGGTCCACAGTAATCTCCTGCTCGTGCGGATATTCCTTGCCTGAAGACACCGACTGAGATAATGCTGAGCCTTTGCAAGCAGGCGATTTTCGCCAATAGCCAAAAGTGAGTATCCATAAGGCTTTTACATGGCGGCGGTGAATAGAATATCCTTTACTTCTCTTTCTTACCTTAGTGCACCAGAAGCTATCTCCATCTCTCTCGCTCTAATAGTTCATACATCTATCCGTCCTCCTTCATCGGCTAGAGTTACCATTCCAACGTTTCAAATATTATATTGATTATTTTCGGCGCAGTGACATCGCCAATATTGTGCAGGTATTGTGGATACACCTGAAGGTACTGATGCTATCAATAATTCGGGGACTGTGAGGTTATCTTTTCGCAATTCAATTTTCAATTTGTTTCAATTCTCGCAATTTCCATTGCATCTTCTCCTTTTCTTTCTCTCACGTCGGTGCTCTCTTTTTTCGCTCCCACTGAGCGTAGCTATCTAGGAGAGAAGAAGGGATATTCGGTAGTCATAATTTGGGGATTTTCCACTCTCTGTCGACATCGACCTTCATTACTGCACCTATTTTCGTATGCATGTATTATGGAATTATTTAAAAGAGACAGACGCACCACCTGGTTTCACGATTGAAATCAAATGGACAGGCTAAGTTCAGGTTATGCGTTTTGGCTGAATAACCCTGTATACGTATACGATTTTGCGGTTACAGACGCTTCTGCTTAGACATTGTCAATCTTTTATAATAATTATCTATAATTGATCAATAGGTAATTGAAATCTGTTGATCTTACACAACGAAACATTTTTTAACTTCGATCGGGACATCACTTTCTTTCATCCATTTTCGTCAATCAGGCTCCATTGAAATAGCACAATTTGCTAATTGATCAGCATTTGCATTGTTATATGAATTATGTATACGAGCTCATAAATGATTATTGAACTATTAATCAAGTTCGCTTATTATTGGCGATTTTTATTCTCACGCGTATACTTTACCTCATGACTGTCAGAATCGTCAGCATATCGAACGTTTATTCGGGAATGGCGGTTCTGCTTTCGTTGACATTTTTTTGTAAGTTGGCTTTCTTAATGGCAGCTGGAAGATAATATATAATGTTGGTATATATACGCGGCCCTGATCCCCCAAGGTTTTATCTTCTGGTAAAAGTCTTGAGAAACCAATAATTAATTAAAGACGATATCAACACATTCAATTTGTCATGATTTCATTAATGGTAACTTACGTAGATAAGAGCTCTTAATACTTTGGGTCAACTGGTAAGATAAGGTTACATAACCATCTCTGAGTGTGCTGTTGGTGCTATTAGTTGAATGTAGATTTTTGTATGTGCAGGGTACATGGCTAAAATAACATCTTACAGCTCTAAACACCTCACATACCTCCTATATATATATTAAGCCACTTATTATATTTATCTTTTTTCATTGTCTTGACCATAGTAACAGCAATTCGCAGAGACTATTTCATTCACTCTGACTTGATGCTAAAAGCAGTACTATATAACAATGTCAAGAGGATAATTATAACTTGGCACGCTTCAGAAAGATCCTCAGAAGGATCTTCTGGATTTAGATATTATTATGTACTTAACAAGTTCTGTTGTCACAAGATATCAGGATACAAACACTTTTGATCCTACCACATATATGTTTTAGATAAGAAACGTTGTCGCGTGTCAGCCTTATACCAAATGGACTGATTGTCCCTTCTTTAATCTTTCGAGAAGATTGGAATAGTCATAAATCTTTTTTGAGCTAATTTAAGTAATAAATATTATTGTGTTAATTATTGAATTATAAATATGAGCAGAGTTGGCACAAGATGCTTGGGAACAATCGTGCCTGTGCCAAACCCACCAGATATCCCACTGGAAAACGAGCCAGTCCTGAGTTACAAGAAAGGGAGCAAGGAACGTGCAGAATTAGAAAAGGCACTGGACAACATGGCTGGGGAGTGCGAAGAGATTCCACTGGTGATTGGAAATGAAGAAATCAAGACCAATCTGGTGAAGTACCAAGTAATGGTAAGTACCATATTAGGCAGATTACTAGTATCAAAGTATTTTAATAGTTAAAAAGTGTCTGACACGCTGTGTACTTCCAGCCCCATAATCATAAAAACAAGATAGCGAAGTACCATTGGGCCACTTCAGAACTAGTCAAAAAGGCAATAGACGTGGCAGTGAAGTCTCAGCGCGAATGGGAAAAGGTTCCTATCGAGAAGAGGTTAGAAATCTGGTTGCGGGCTGCTGATCTGATGGCCAAGGAGTATCGTCAACAGCTAAACGCCGCAACGATGCTCGGTCAAAGTAAGACTGCAATCCAGGCGGAGATTGACAGCGCGGCAGAGCTTATTGACTTCTTCAAAATACATGGCTACTTCGTGAAGGAGTCACTAAAGTACAAGCCAATCTCGCCGAACAGTGAGACCCTGAATTCTATGAGGTATCGCGGCATGGACGGTTTCGTTGCAGCCGTTTCGCCGTTCAACTTTACTGCTATCGGCGGCAATCTCAGCTACACGCCGGCTCTGATGGTTCGCAGCTTTGGGCTTCGATAACGATAACTACCTACGAGCGCTTTTCGGTTAAGGGCACCGGAGAGGCTGGCAACCTATTTTCTTTCACAGGGCAACGCCGTACTCTGGAAACCGTCTGACACCGCGTTGCTCTCCAACTGGTGGATCTTCAAGATCTGTCGCGAGGCAGGCGTTCCTCCAGGCGTCGTCAACTTCATCCCCTGCGAAGGACCCGTCTTCGGCGATACGATCACTTCCTCACCGTATCTATCTGGCATCAACTTCACTGGTTCCGTACCAACGTTCAATCGACTTTGGACCCAGGTCGGGCAGAACGTCACCAAGTATAGAAACTATCCCAAGCTCATCGGGGAGTGTGGTGGCAAGAACTACCACTTTATACATCCTAGTGCAGATGTGGAATCTGTCGTGATGGGAACCATCAGGAGCTCCTTCGAATTCAACGGACAGAAATGTTCAGCCTGTAGCAGAATGTACGTTCCGGAATCCCTGTGGAGTCGGGTAAGACGATTGCACGATAGACTGTTATGATGTGTTGGAAATTGTACAAAAGTGCTATGACAGTTTTAAAAATGAATGTTCTGGCATCTAAAAATAATAGTGTGTCTTACGATAATGTGTTCTCCGTGAAGACGTTCCTTGGGACTTGGCCAGGTTCAAACTTGTCTACTGTGATAATTATCTTCGTCAACTTTATGAGAGGAATCTGTCTGGGTTATAATATTCCGGACTGTTTTTGCAGGTAAAGCAAGGTCTTCTGGAGACGAGGGATAAACTGAAGATCGGCGACGTCAGGGACTTCACCGTCTTCACCGGAGCAGTTATCGACGCTGTAGCATTCAAGAGAATCACTGGGTACATTGAGCACGCCAAGAAAGCTCCCAATCTTGAAATCATTGGCGGCGGTGGTTACGACGACTCGTACGTTCTTCCCTGTTCCAATACTAAAAATGATAATCACCTTCTTAGATCCTATTTAAATATAAACTTCTTCACAGGAAGGGCTACTTCATCGAGCCTACGATAGTTGTCACAAAAGATCCAAAAGATAAGATAATGACCGAAGAGATCTTTGGCCCGGTTCTCACGATTTATGTTTATAAGGATTCGCAGATCGACGAGACGATGAAGCTTGTGGAATCCTCAACACCGTACGCCTTAACCGGAGCTATATTCTCCCAGGATCTGTGAGTAGCTATTAAAAGTTTGAAGCAAAAAATATTCCTTAGCGAGAACCTTTCAGTACTGAATCATCTATTTCTCAACAGGAACTGGGCTAAACATGCCCTGGAAGAGTTCAAGTACACAGCAGGAAATTTCTATATAAATGACAAGTCAACAGGTTCCGTCGTAGGACAACAACCATTTGGCGGCAGTCGAATGTCAGGAACCAATGACAAGGCTGGCGGTCCTCACTATGCCCTGCGTTGGGCGTCGCCGCAATCTATCAAGGAGACATTTGTCCCCTTGCGCGAATACGAGTACGAGTATATGAGATCCTAAGATGCATACGAAGAAAGAGAAATCTATTCTAGGACTAAGAAGGGAAAGACTAATAAGGAAAAGAAAAATAAATTACAAGGATATCTAACGCGTTTATGAACGCGCATACGCGAACGACTAGATAGAAACAGGAAACGCTGTGTCAATAGTTTGAATGTAATTCAAATGCATTTTATTGAGCGGGCTAGCTCCGCGGAACGGACTGAATGACGTCGACCAAGTATTAATTCCCCACGTACCATACATCAAACATAAGAACGAAACAAGAAACAAAGAATCAGCTATGGGATTGACACGCGCGTAACATAAATTCAATAGAAAAAATTTACATAAAAGCTTAACTCAGTGCTCGAATTGTTTTAGTATTATACCAGGGTCGTTAAGTAGACAAAAATAAAAAAGGATGACAGCAGAATCGGAGTACACAGTACAGAGTCTAATACAATTTGGTATCTGAAATACCAAATACATAATCGCGTACGAGTTCGATTATAAATATCAGAGTTTTTACAAATCCTCTAAGAAATTTTAAAAAACAACTGTGACTGCTATAGTCACTCTAATAATAAAAAGAAAGAACGCAACTGCAAACAAGGATAATGATGTGCGAATAAGGAAGGTCGTATCACTTTTATTTTGTTCCCTGCTTATTTTTTGTTCGCCATTAATGGTGTAGCACTTTCCTGTCTGACATATCCTTCTCTGACATATTTTTTTTTTCATTTTTTCCTTCCTTTCTAACCATGCATAACGATTTCCCCTTTACGTTATAAAGCGACACGATCTCGAAATTTTGTTTATGATGAAAGATAAAGAAGCCATGTAATTGCAATTAATTAGTAATAATCGTTCCGTAATTTTGTCCGACGACTGTAAAGACGCATAATCTACTATAATATGGTCACTTGCACGTGTTTTCAAAATCGGAAATTCCTTGCACGATACAGACTTTCGTGCAGCCGTCACGCTATTTCATATATAATATACATATACATATATGTATAACGCGGTAAATATATATGTATATATATATTTATTAAATATGTACAATTCCTAGGACACAAGTCGTTCCGTTATCATATAAACATTATACTCAATGGACGTTGGTCTTGCTACGCGTATAAGGAAGTGACTTTAAAAAAGGAAGAGAAATATACATATAAAGGGAGCATCAAGAAAACCGATCAATCTCGTTTGTATTATTGTGTAACGATTTCTAATAATTGTGTATAAAAAAAAAAGAAAAAGAAACAATAAGGCAAAGCACGAAACGGGCAACCGTTCTGCTCTTCAAAGTTACCCGCAGTGCTCGTACGCGCATCGGCGTCTTGATTCGTTGATTAGCGCAGTGGTCTTATTATAATAATATTGTTAAACGATGGAGTAGGCGAGTCTCGCATAAATCGAGGCGATTAATAATATACAATAATTGAAAATGTGTTAGATACTGTGGCTGCCGTTACGATGTAATTTATTTTAATTGTACCATAGCAATAAAGCGAAAAAGTCCATACTAATAGCCATTTGATATTTTTATATATATATAGAAATATTTTGTAAACAGATTACAAGCAATTTTACAACTGTTTATTGGCTGATACGTAAGTACGCTTGTATCTGCGTGTGGGTTCTAAGGAATTTTTTTATTTATCAAGCTTTTGGAATTTCATAGTCTTTCTAGTATTTTTCTTTAGATATGAGAGACAGGCTCATGGCTATTTGCTCGTTAGAAAAACGCGAAAAGACAGTTGCTAGCCCCTATTTGAAAGTTCATACTAAATGTAAAATTTAGTAGAGAGTATTGCCGTTGAAGGGGGCAGCACTTGTCAGACAATTACACGTGGCGCCATCTTCTGGTAGTCTTGAAAGTATTCGAATCTCGATCAGTTTCAATTGTTTCCTAGAAGAATTTTTCGACGAAGGTAACAATTGATTCAGTAAATTATATAATAAAAAGGGCTAGTGTTTGGGTAATCATTCAAGATCCAGTACTCGCCTTACAGTTAGTACACGTGGCAAATTAAATCTCATTGTTTAATCTAACTGACCTCGATGCATATACATATTTTCTCTAAAGAGGCCAAGATTTTCCAGTTTACTTTGTTTTCGAGTACTCGAACGGTCGATAACTCTTCCAAAAGATTTCCTTGCGAGAACCACATGCCTGGTCGGTACGGGTCTTGTGGGTTCTAGACTCCTGTGAAATATCTTTATCGTAAAGTAATAAAGAATCTCGACAAGGCTTACAAAAGAGCCTCCCAGGCACAGGCCAAAGATCCCACCGAAAGATGCTGCAAGGGAATATCCATTTTTGAATACCTGGTTGAAATGCTTTTTATTTTTTACTTTCATTCTTAACTTACCCAATAAATTATCCCAGCTCATGAGAATCTCACGACGATACTTCAGGCAGGTTATATCGCGGAAGTAGACGTAGATCAGAGAAAGATTCCTCGTGTCTAAATCCTTCCTGATAATATTTATCAATATAAGTATTTAAATGATTTTTCTTACTAAGAGGTACAGTTGATTTATTAATTTTATCTCTTACAAAATAGGTGCAACATGGTTAAACGATGCCAGTGTTGCAGTCTCAGTACGGACTGTATAGGACTTATCACTGCATTGTGGTAAACAGGAGCATTCAGCCTTAGTGAAGGTTCTATTTGTAGTTTCCGTGTCTATCGGCGTTTGCAGACTGGATAGGATTCCTTTTTCATGTGCAAAAACATATGAGGTACTATCAATAAAATTCCGTATCTTCATACAGAAATAATTTTAGTGATATTCATAATATTCTTACTTCTGTAGGTTCTCATGCAGCGAACGTCGGTAAGGTCGCAGGTTCTTACATTTTTAACTGCAAGAAAAAAAGGCACTGAGTAAGGACAAAGAGTTAACGATTAATGGCTTTCAAACTCACATATTGTTGGATAGTAAAACGGTATACAGTTACAGAGGTTTAATATATGTTCGATTCTACATTGCGCAACGCACGACTGATAACTATACTCCACGGTGAACTTCAGTATGGTCTAAAAAATTAAGAATCAAGGTTAAAAAACCACAGTCAAATATTATTTTTAAAAAATTTCAAGAATATTAATAGACCTCATCTTCGAACCAGCAATTGCGCCTGCTAAGATCAAGATTCCTCACATTATCCATACTTTCAATTACCGAAGCAGAAAGTATTATGGCAGTTTCCTGTGATGGTTGCGTCACAGCCGTTTGCAAATCAACATCTGGATACTCGACAGGATCATGAATGAGTACAGAAGCTCCTACATAGGACCTCACGGCCCCAGCATAAGTACTTCCTTCCATGTCGAGTACCACACTGAGTCCAACATCTCTTCCGGCACCGGGTACCGTCTACCATTTCCGGTAAATCAATTTTGATAGCCATAGAACAAAATCCTCGTTAGCGTATACATTTTATTTTGCAAATTTGTTTAATATGTTTAAATCTTTTTTTACCCTCCATATACACACTGGTATTTGAACGCACATTGGAAATTTTGATCTCAAGTTTCTCCAACATAAATAGAGGTCGCCAGGAGGAAGCTTGGCTTCTTCTTCTAAAAAATTTTGGCAGCAATGAAGTCCTACTTGCCGAATCGCATTAGGGTACAACAGCCTGAAGATCTAGGCTAGTCCTCAAATACCCCAGTGTGTAGACGGAAGGTGAGTAAAACAAATGTTCACACGCAGGGTCAATTTCATTGTTTAATTTTTCTGTTTCATATATACCTGGATTTCATTCACTCCCGGATACGACTCCGTTGTTCCGGTTGTCGTGGTCGATTCAAAAGTACTGTAATTAGCTGCATCTACTTGTAAAGACGTTACGCTCAGCGTCCTGTTGTGTTAAGTAATTATACAAAAGTGAAGAAGGCCTAATGAGTGTGTCTACATGTATACACAGAAAAGTAATCGTTACAATTTCGAAGTTAGCAAATTACTATATTGACAATCGATAAGAGCGTTACTTCCTGTAGTATGAATTTCTATAGAAAGTTGTTCTGTGTCGAAGTGAGATAATTGTGATTTCACGTGAAAGAATTGACAAGCGATCTTAATGACAACGTAAATAAGAGGTCGCGCTGAAAAATTATATTTGCCGAACAATTAGCGCTTGTAGGTTAATCATCGCACGGACAAAACAATTTTAGCGTTTAACCAGATCGATGATTCCTTTACTAGAAGCAATTACAAGATTTTAATACCTTTGAGAATTATCAGGAAATCATTATACTATAGCTATACTGATGAACTCATTACGTACACGTTGGAATTTGTGACCGCAGCGTGATAATTGAACGAGCAGCATAGACCCTCAATGGATTTGACGATTTTGAATAATTTTTGACAATCGTACGAATGTCCCAGCCAGGCGCACTTGACCAAAAGTTTGTCACAGGGTTGCATCAGCTGTAAAAGTAAATCAGTAGTGCATCCATAGAATGATTTGAATGAAAATTAGACAATTAAGAAATAAAATCAGCCAAGCTTATCTTAATTGACAAAGTCAGAAGTTAATAGCTTAATTAATTAATTATCGATCACTTCTGAATTACCCTGTGCATCAAATCGTCGATCGTTATACCAAGTGATCTGATCACTTTCAAAGCTGGCATGTAGTCCACTGTAATGTATTCAGGCTTCACTAATGTTGGTAAAGATATAAAGAAATTTTCAATTTCCGTCACATTTAATCCGTGAAGCGACCTGTACAATATTCAATGAAAAATCTGTCAAATCAGCTCTTAGAAACTTTCAATATCTTATGAGTCAATAACTGTGACTCGTTGAAATTCTCTATGCTATAACTCACAATTCTTTTGCAAGTTTTTCCGCCTCGGGTTTATAAATCTTATTGTAATTGCAGATCGTCACTGAGGGAAATGGCAGACTACGAATAGGACTCGTGGTTGTATCAATGGTCGTCACTGTGGGAGTCTTTGTGAACCTCTGCCACACGAGCAACATAAGGATTATGCTGAGCACAAAACCCAAAAGACACACCTGCTCTTTCGAAGATACGTTGGATTATAATATTCGTGAGTAATAATATTTAAAAAAATTTATTTTATTGTTAGCAAATTCTTAAAGCCATCAAAATTCTTGTCAATCGTATAAATCTGAAACGTTACCGCAAGCCATATAAGTCTCTCAAGGAAATTCGATTCGTATGCCGTTATATATCGAAAACCATGCAGACTAGTATTGTCGCAATAACTTTTTAATTCTTTTTTTATTTTTTCACCAGCGCAGCGCCACACGCTTCGCATCACGTATCTTCTATGTTTCTTGCCTAGAAAAAATAACAATTGGTATTGACACCGGTGAAATTTCTCAGGAGCGATCAACTTGTCAGTCTCAGGACTAAATATGCTTCTCAATAAAGTAAGTAACAACGGACCCACTGGAAAGTACTATAAGTTTTTTAAATTGAATTTTACATTACTTTTTCCTTATATTTTTTAGCATCTATCACCCACCGTTCTTATGAAAATGCAATTTATGCTTCATTGGTAAGTCCCTTAATGGCTCCATGAGTACTATAAAATTTGGCTAATGTTTCTGTCAAAAATTATTATTTTTTTTCTTTTTCAAATCTTCACACGAAGCTCACGGGTTCGCATGGACACGTCGACTGATAAACCGATGAACCTAATCAACTCCTTCGACGCATGTCTAGAGCAGGACTGTTGCCCTAATTATTCATTTCTCGATCCCGTTCTTCTCTCTCTCTCTCTCTCTCTCTCTCTCTCTCTCTCTCTCTCTCTCTCTCTCCCTCTCTTCCTCTATATATAAACTTATAGTGATCCATATAAAGTATGATCAATTAAAACTATAAGCACATGTATCCCGACGTGTGGGGAAATTGTTCACATGTATACGTATACCGTAGCTATCTGTATTCACAAGTAGAACCCATTATTATACACAAGTTTTAGCTATTACCAGCAGATACTTGATGCTTCTGCCATTTTGTGACTGGCACGCAAGCACGCATTAGTCATATGTTTCAATATACTCATTTACATTCTCATACGCAACTAATACAGATTATCTTACTGGTTTCGTTATACACGCACTCCATTAATACTTATCCGATCATCCACACCTATTACAAAAATTTCTACCGAGGCTCCTCGTATATTTTAATCCTGATGTAGATAATAATATGTATAATATATACTGTATGTATATATATTCACAATAGCACAAATCATTTAGATAACTTTTAGAAACATTGTTAAAACGTAAAAAGCACATTGATATGATTCAGCAACATTTTTTAAACGTATCTTAATGCTTTATGCTGTACAAGTATATTATTGTCCTTAGATTAAAATCATAAAGTTCTCGCTTCGAAGCGATCAGCTGTTCCTTGATGAACATTAATAGATATAATTGATTATATCTAATTGATCATTATTAGAAAAAATTTATATACTTTGTAATTTTAATAACAATCAAATTATTCGATGTGATGGATTACGCGCATTAATTCATATTAGCAATTTTTATTATATATGGGACTAATCAGCTGAGAGCTTAAAATTTTAGGACAAAAGACGTAAGTTAACTTCTGTAACCAGTAGCCTAGCGACGCCCATATAGCTCTGATCGATTTTAATACCTCCGCTCGCGGGCCGACGACCAAATCTATTGTTATACAAATTCTTCTTCATTTGCTCTTTTAACTGTTTCTCTCTTGGATTCTATCCGGAATCAAGTGTAATAAATAGTAAAGTCGATTTACGATGCTTGTGGCAGGCAAGCTTACATGCGAATTCGCTTACATGCGAATTCGCCATAATTAGCTCCAGGTATCTTATGTTATATCTGTATACACAGTATATTGTATAATGATATATTGCGTGCACACATTTTATAGGTATAGCAATGCGCATGCATCATAACGATAGAGATAAAAATTATCAATCGCTAAAACATACGATATGATTTATTTGTATTGTTACGCCTGGACATATGTGTATAAATTGACGAAAGGCGATAGAAAAAAGAAATAAGCGGTAAAGCAGGTAAAACAATCACTCTTAGAATAGAATGTTTTTGTTCGATGACTTCATCGAATATTTTTATTATGCTTTTATTGCGCATAGTTTCAAAATGATGCAATTTAATCCACTTAGTCGTTTTGTAGGTCGGCCAGATTAAATATTATGTGTTCGTAAAGTCATCCTCAATTGATCAACCGTACTTGTCATCGATCCAACAACATTGTATTCTCTTGCCTCTTGTCCCTTTAATATCTTCACGTGGCGACATAACGAAATTGATAGGCGAACGTCACTTCAATCTTTTTCTTCTTCTTCTTTCTCTTTTATTGGCTTAATGTTACCTATGTGAGGTTCAAGTCCCGGACCTTGATGGTCATCATTATTGACGACGTTAGACGTCATGATTGAACACAGGAAATAGAAAGATGATGAAAATATATTTTCATCATTTTTACGCGGGTAAACGCAATGGCGACAATTATCGTTGCGCAAAAAAAGCCTTAAATTATTATCTGATTGTATTATGAAATTTATTTAATAATTTCTCTCGCGTGGGAGGACTATTTAAAGTATCATAACTCTTCTTGAATCTTTGTACATCAAGAATTTCGCTTCTTCGCAAACGTAATACGCAATAAGCTGGCAATTAAAAATTATGCCTTCCAAGATGCCAGCGATTATATCAGTCACTCCGAGATTGACTTTTGCCACCCCCCTTTTTTTTTTAATGAAACTTAAACAGGGTGTAGTTCCGGCTCATCCCCCCAAGAGACAAAAGCTGAAGTCTTTAGAAATTATTAAAATACAAAATCTTTTCTGAATTGCCACCGGCAATTATTGACGTCATCGACATTCTTAATTATTATATTAATTTTGTTTTTGAAACTCTACAAAATTACTCCTGGAACATTATTAACGCGTAATTACACTGAGCTTCACAAAGGCGTATATCTAAAGCGCGAATAATTAATGTCAAATACGGTGTTTTCAATGGCCAAAAAGAAAATGTCGCTTCATCGAATTGCTAATGGACTATACAGCACTGTAATACGAAAATGTGAAGTTTACACGCGTGCGCTATGAAAATCATGAACGAGAAGGGATGCAAAGAAAAAAAGCAAGAGATCCTGCCGCTTGGAGAAACACGCAATCAGAACTTTGCCGTCCGGGATTACAGACGATTCTTAGGGGACGCTCGCGAAGGATCTTCGAAGACGCAAGAAATATATAACGGCATTTTGGTTAATGACATCAAACGGCGTCTCGAGGCTTTCAGCTTTAAAGGCGCTCTGATTGTTTCGTGATGGAATAGACGGCATTCGAATTTGACGAGGTATTGATATTTCTAAGAGAGGATTCTCCGAATATTTTGGATTGTAAAGCGACGTTCACACGTCAACTGCAGGTAAAACGATTTTCCGGTTAGCCTGGAGCTTTGATTCTAATTATTCATTGTAATTAAGAGACGGATAAATCATTAATCACATATTACAGTTTACTTAGTGTTTTAATTCGTTTATACGAGAATTTCATGTTTTTTTTCATTTTCTCATACTTACCATTCAGTATTTCATTGGAGTCTTCTTGCTATATGTAAATTGACATATTTTTTAAATTTTAATCCAGTCACTTTGTCTTGTATGGAGTTGGAGAAAGTGCAAGAGTAAATCAAATTAGTTTGGTCATAACTCAGAATATTTTATGTAATATAGTAAGGATTTTGGATTTAATTTAATCGAACTTTGTGGAAGGTGAAAGAACTGTGTCGAAATGTGCCATTACAGTCGGAATTAATAAATAAAATAATATCGTGTCTTAAGCAAACGTGGATCTGCCCATTTATTTTGGGTGCATAAATAAAATTACCTTTTGCCAAAAAAATTTTTATATTATTGGCATCTACTTATGTCAATCTGAAAACTGAGTGATTAATTATTTTACGGAGTCAAGCTGTTATCATTCTCAGAAATGTATCATTAACAACATTAGCACTATGATAGATGGTATTTCAAGTAAATATTCATTCTTATTCTTTTTACTTTCTCTTTCGTTGCAGAATGGTCCAAAATATTTTTGATAGCTACGTGGCTGAGCAAAAATCACGGTGCGAACATCTACTCAGCCTGGGTGAGTATTTTTTCAGTAGCGATCCAAAGACACCCATAAACTGTAGTAGATATAATTAAAATTCTTGAACTTGATTATTTTAATGATAAATTTTCTGTCTATAATTTTACATGAAACTCTAAGAAAATCCCATGTAACGCTAATCAGGCAAATTTGAGATTATGAATTTTCTATTATTACACGGGTACGTAATCAGCCGTGCCACCATTATTATTTCTTACCAGGTGATGCACGAAAAGATATGAATATTTGAATTTCCTTGTTTATTAACATTAGAAAACAACAATAATACAACGGGAGTTCGATGTCCGCCATCATTCGATCGTTTACTATGCTGGCCCAGCACTGGCGCTTCGGAAACTGCCATCTTGCCTTGTCCACCTAGTTTCGCATTCGGATACAATCCTAAAAATGCAACGGCAAGTAAAATCTGTTTGTCGAGTGGACGTTGGTATCAAAATTTGGATGGAGTCACGTGGAGTAATTACAGCCAGTGCAGACCACCAAGAGACGAATACGTCACGGCGATTGCTGACTTTACCGAACTGTCAAATCGAACGAATTACGGCCCGGACGGAAATTTAGACCTAGTGAACGTAAGGAAGAAGCTACTTTTATTTGTCCTTTTAATATTCATTTCTTCCGTTAACAAATCCTTTATTACAGAAATGGTTATCGGTAATCAAAACAGTTTCGCAGATCGGCTATGCGTCCTCCTTTACTACGTTGGTCATAGCGCTGGTGATCTTCTCCTTTCTCAGGTTACTGAATCCTGAAAAACTGTTTACCTTATTTCCTCGCTGTTACGTCAGCTTCAATGTCATTTCGTATTTTGCTTTAACGTTTCTTTCTTTTATGTATCCAGGAAACTTAGAAATTCCAGGAACAGGTTGCACAAGCACCTATTCGTCTCGTTCATCATGAGAGCCTTTATGGCTCTTCTGAAAGATTGGCTCTTCGTGGGCGGCGTTGGATTAGCATGGGACGTCGTCGCAGTCGATGGAAAAGGCGTCTTCATAAAGGAGCACAATGTACAGAATACGAAAAATAAGACTGAAACGAAAAAAAAAAATAAATAAGATACAGTAGCGAGATTTGTTCGTGTATAATCGATTCTCAAAAATCGGAATTTTTATTTTACTCAGACTTGGATCTGCAAAGCCATCACAAGTGTCTGGCAATACTTCATTGTTGCGAATTACGCCTGGATACTCATGGAGGGACTTTATTTGCACAATCTTGTTTTTCTTGCACTTTGCTCCGACACAACCCCAATTACCTTGTACATTTCTCTAGGCTGGGGTGAGTAATTTCAATCGCGTAAAAATTATCAGATTTATAATTACATTCTGTTATATCAATTTCCTTTTGTTTTCAGGACTGCCCTGTATCGTAGTTATACCCTGGATCGCAGTTCGCATTATACTGGAGGACACATTGTGCTGGACAACGCACACTGATCAATCATTATTCTTAATAATACGTATACCAATAATGATTTCAATTTTGGCAAGTACTCATTGTATAACAATATAATATATAATAATATGTGTATATAGCAAATAACCAATCAACAATTTTTCTTAAAGTTCAACTTTATCCTGTTCCTCAATATCGTAAGAGTCCTATTGGCCAAATTGAAGACATCCTTGCAGATGCAAAGAAAAAAAATGCGATACAGGTAAATTAGTCAAAAAAAAATGAAGGATTTAAAAAAATGTTTATATCTTTGTTTTGTTAAGTTTAAACAACAATTTTTTTATCTGTTTTTACAGAAGGTGGGCCAAGTCCACCCTTGTACTCGTACCGCTGTTCGGCGCCCATTATACTCTTTTCCTTGGTTTATCTTATCACAAGGATTATAGAGTGGAGCTCGTCTGGCTATTCTGCGATCAATTGTTCGCATCGTTTCAGGTATGAAGAATTCAATGCGCGTTAAAAAATGTCGTCTCTATTGTGTTAAAGAATTTCAGGGTACGTTTGTCGCTCTTCTTTACTGTCTACTGAATGGCGAAGTCAGGGCTGAGATGAGGAGAGTCTGGAAAGCAAGAAAATCACGAAGAGGAGTGAATTCACTGATCTTAGCTCACAGGGATACCACGACAAGATCATTTAATCCAAGATCAAATTGTTACCGCCATCGTAGCAACTGCGAGCGCACACTCAATCCTGAAAGGGATCAGGCACGCGCGATTATGGACCAGGATCAGGAGGAGATCATTAATCAATAAGTGTCTTCTCCATTGTGAAAGAGATCACGGAGGGTATTATTTTTATTTGGAAAAAGTATCCAGGATAGTGGACAATCAAGTTACGTAATGAGATCGATGTAATATGTGTATGCGATATTATTGATTTATCGATGCCTCAGGTTTATAATTTATTAAATCATTTAATTGATTATACATTGGGATGGTCGCTAATCAATATCAGGTGGATCAATGTGAGAAACAAATGATGTGAAGAGAACCATGACTGCGGTATTTTTAATAAAACTGTCACATCAATAGTTTTTACTTTTTAAGCATTGTGCTTGTCTTACTCCTCCTAGTCCTTGCTCGGGTTGAGCATATTCATTCGAGTAGTCATATAAGGGTAGTCACCCTATTAGAGCAGCTACACGTATAGACCATGATGTCGGGGGTTGCCCTTCCGCCTCATCCGCTGAGCTTGCTCAGTGGGTCGGGCCCAAGTTGTGGCCGCAACAGGACC